>JAPPVO010000029.1:116829077-116871965 GCA_030407325.1 Camellia japonica
GCATGGAAATACGTGATTGGTGGTCCGAGAATCGAGGCCTACGTCCCTTTGAGTCATAAACATGATAAGGGATGTGATTGGTGCATACATTGCTTGAAATGCATTGCCATGCCAAGTCTTGCCCTCTGCTGCTGTCAAACACAGATTCTGCAGGAAGATTTGGCCGGCCGGCTATCTTTATTGCCGACCGGCCATCATTGTTGGCCGATGGATCAAATTTGTGGCCGGTGACCATTCTACATGGCCAGTGGTATTCTTCTTAAGCCGGTGGTGTTCCCTAGCATCCAGAGAGCAAACCCTGAGGCTTTGGCAGTCATCAAGGGAGCAGGGCAAGGAAAACAGAGGCATCTTGAGCATGGCAGTGGATTTCCGGGCGGAACCGAGTGCGCATGCATTGAGCCCTCTCCCGAGGCTGCTGTTTATTGCTTAAATTAGATTAATTAATTTGCTTAATTAATTTAATTGTCTGTAATTATTTAATTAGCTTGTAGGTTAATTAAATTGTAATATTTATTCGAACCCTCCGAGTGAGGGCAAATTTGTAATAAGTGTGGGTGCGTGTGTGCATGTCTTCCAACCCCCACTTCTTTCTCCCTTTTACTTACCTACTTTCGATGGTTAGTATTAGGGCACATTTATTTTAGCATACCTTATGCTATGCATGCGTGCATCATTCATCATATTGCATGCACCGGGCTCGGCGCATCATGCTAATCGCATCGTATTTCAAATCTAGCTTGAATACATTTTACTTGCACATTTCATATGCCATCCTTAGATTAGCCGAGCCTCTTCTAGCGACATTTTGTATGCGATGCGTTAGGCACTTAACATGGACTTGGATCATACATTGATTGCTAACACGTTCTTGTTTTGGCATGGAGTACTTTGTAAGTATTTTATGCTTTAGCATACTGCATGCGTGTGAGTGTTGTCATGATTGCATGCTTACCATGTGGCTAAGTGCTTATGTGATATAACTGCTTGAATGCCTGTGGGTGAATGTTGGATTGTTTGAGTTTGAACAACTCGTTGAAATCCGTATTTTAGTCTACTTACAAGTAGCAAATTCCAAAGCGTTTTCCAAACAAACGGATATGTAATGTTTTATTCCAAATTTGGGCGATTTGGTCTATACTTGTTTGCTGTGCGCATAACATAGTAATTCTAGGCTAATAACCGGAATAAGGGCATGTAATGTTTTCAAAACAAGATATCACGGTTAGTAGAGGCCGATCTTCGGATCGGGCGAGAAGGGGTGCTCATAGCTGACCTTCCCCAATCGTACCCAAGTTCCCGAGCCGAGGCAACTTTGGTGATGACGGACACGTGGCCTTTGGCACCGAGTCAGGGTTTCCTAAATTTCTCCATTATAAAATATTTAGGTGGCGACTCTGTATCTGGCAAAGCAGTCCATGTTTGGCACTTCTTTTCTAAAAATCTGTTTTCTCAAAACGATTTGCCGGATTTGGACTCTTTAGTTCAGATTACGAACCGTGACAATTTGAGTCCTGAACTGTAGTAGACCCACAAAACGAACAGAACGGGAGTCATCCTCCCGGGGCGTTCGGGGACGTCTACAGTGGGATGTTTTTCAAAATTCCAAAACACATGACATGTTTACAGTTAATTGCAAAAATATGGTATTTGAATTTTGTTGGACAGAACTACTGTAACCACGCCGACCTATGATTAACTACTAAACCGCGATTAGCCATAAGTAATTATGCCTAATGAGTAATTAAGACGAAATTCTGAATTAATTGCGCGTGTGTTGCATTATTTGTGTTTCTATCTAGTCATGGTAGGAATATTTACCTGTATTTCCATTTTGTTTTCCAATTGAAGGCCTTATCAGTATCCGATTGCGAAATTGACTTCATATATGTGTTATTCGGAATTTTTGGAAAATTATGATAGGTTTAATTGAAATTCGATTTGGAATGAATTAATTAGAATTCAATCATGTGGATTAGTGAACTTAAGCCTAGCTTAATTAGATGCCACTAACCAAACCTATATAAGGCTTATTCGACTCAACACACACAAGTTACACACTCTCATCCCTTCATATTTGAGCTCATAAACATAAGAGAGAGAGAGAGAGAGACTTAGGAAATTAAGTTCAAACACTTGGATGTTGTAGAGACTTAGAAGAATTGGCTTAGAGACTCAACAATTAGCTAACTAGAGCTCAAATAGACATCTAAGGTATGAAATCAAGCTTCTAACTTTGAAATTTAGTTGGTTAATGCATGGAATCAAGTGAGATAGGTGAATTAACATGAGAATTACGCTAGAATTGGAGAAATGAACTCAAACCATGAAGGCATGCATATTTCATAGCATTTTGAAGTTGTTTTCCCAAGAATTTCCTTATGCATGTTACTAATTCACCTTAGTTTTGGGAATTCATCTAGTTTCATGTCATTTTGTGTCATTAGATCATGTTTTGGAAGTTTTGAAGTCAAGGCAATATATACATGTTATGTTTTCTAAGAATTGAGTTTTGTTTTGCACAATTGGCAAGTTTTGGGCTTTGATTTTGAGAAATGATTTAGAATTCCCAATGTTTTCCAAGTTCACTTATGATTCCTCAAGTGTTTGGCCCAAAAGGATGAGTTTTGGAGCATTTGATTTGAGTTTGGAAGCTTGGAGGTGAATCTAGAAATTCCAGAATTTGACCTCTCCGCTCAAGCGTCAAATCCTATGCTCGAGCGGCCACCTTTGTTTTTGCATCTCTGCTCGAGTGACCAAAAGTTGGCTCAAGCGTAAAAACATGCTCCCAGAAGTTCACGTGTTTTGTAGACCACTCGAGTGACAAAAGTTGCGCTCGAGCAAGGGCCTGAGTCTCACGCTGGAGCAACCGTCGAGTGTGAAAATCACATAACCAGTACTTTTACAGACCGCTCGAGTGAAAAAAGGTGCGCTCAACCGACAATTCACATTTTGCATGTCCGCTCAAGCAAAAGAAGTTGCGCTCAAGCGAGACCCTTATTTTCAGCAAGTTTTGTTAAATGTGTTCAAGTGCATTTTAGCATCCTCAATGCATCCTGGGCATTCCAAGGCCAAGATTAAGACATAATAATGAGGATAATAAGTAAAAACACGCCAAGATAAAAAAGGATTAAGTTAATGATTCCATGTGTGTAATTCAATACGTGTTCGTTCTGTACTGTGTAGGTCACGCGCCACAAGACATCTGATTTCCCTACTCTGTCTATTCATTTTGGAGCCAACTGTGAGTAATAACTTAGTAAAGCTATGTTCAACTTTATCTATTTTCTGTATATGGAATAAGACCTGTTTTATGAAATGTTATGTTCTGTACAATGAATGATTGTCCAGTTTCTGACAAGTACTCGTGGCAACAATTTTGTGGTTCAAATATGTTATGTGTTCCCGTTACTAGAGGTTCCTTTATGGAACTGACAAGTTATTTGTTCCCAGTACTGGGGTTTCTTTATGGAACTGACAAGTTATCCAATCCCAGTACTGGAGGTTCCTTTATGGAACTGACAAGTTATCCGTTCCTAGTATCGGAGGTTCCTTTATGGAACTGACAAGTATGACCCGTAATGCCCTGTATATGATCTGTTAGCACTATTGAATGTACCAAGTTTACTCAAGCATGAAGAATGTGACTATGAATCTGTATTTGATCTAATTTCTGTTATGCTTAAACAAGAATATAAATATGAATCTATTTTTCGAATCCGGTAGGGGATATCATTCATTTAAACCCTTTACTTTGTTATTATTCACTGGGCTTTCGCTCACTATTTATATTATGTATGTAGGTGAGCAGGTGCATGACAAGGCCTAAACTACTTCCTAGAAAGTTTTGGGGTCAACCAGTCACCGTGCCTCTCGGGGAGGTTCCTGTGTATAGAAGTCGAGTTTTGTAGACCGTGTCAAGAGTTATTTTGTGTATCATGCTAAGAACGTTTATGTTTTGTCCTGTTTTGTTTATCTGTATACTGGGCTAAGTCCTTTTTGATGATGCTTGCATGGTGTTATGAGATTTATGTGGACATGACATCTTATGTGTATATGTTATAAGGTTTCAAATTTATGTCCCATGTATGTCTGCACAACTCTATGGACTATGTATATTTTGTATATTGCTTCTGCAGCCCCTAATTATACGTTATTCTGTTAAGAGGCCTTTGGTAATCCAAGGACTACTAGTCGATTACGACGCTAAGCCTATAGGGGTAGATTTGGGTCGTGACAGAGTAGCATCAAAGCACGAGTTATACCACACACACAAGTCCATATGAGCTATATGATGTCCTAGAAAAGAATTAGGGACATTTTATTTGCATGTGTGGGTGTGTGATAATCTTTATAAATGTGGAAACTTAATTTGAACCTGAATAAATGAAATTGAAAGAAATGAACAAGATCATTCCTATGTTTATTATTACCTTGTCTCTCTATAGCATCGTGGAAAAGGCAAGAAGTAATGATACAAGTGAATCCTCGGAGACTCACATGAGTCGTATGGAACAAATGCTTGCAACCCTGACAGAAGCAGTGATGCACCAACAGAGACAACAACCTTTGCCCCCATCGCCTCCACCAGCACAAAATGAGCCAGAAAACAATGATATAATCAACTTGACTCAGAAATTCATGAAGATGAAACCGCCAACTTTCCTGGAAGGTATTGAACCATTAAAGGCTGAAACATAGTTGTTGGAAATGGAGAAATTATTCGAAGTGTTTCCCTGTTCTAAGAATCAAAAAATTCTTTTGGCCACCTACACTCTGAAAGATGAAGCCCGGAGATGGTGATTATTGATCCGAAATAGTAATGGAAATATAACATGGGCTCAATTTAATGCAATCTTCTATGACAAGTACTTTCCTTAAGGGTTGTTTGGGGTGTCCTAAATAAGTGCACTTTTTGACTTTTTGGACTAAAAAGTTGAGGAAAAAAAGATGGTTGTTTGGGTTAACTTTTTGATTTTTTATGAAAAAATATGTATTTAAAAATTGTATAAATTAGCGTGTAGGAGAAGATAAGGACAGTAGGCAGTACGGCCGTCTATCTGGGCAGAGTGAATTGATGATCAGAAATGGTTGCCTACTTTTCGGGCATTGCATTGAACGGTGATGTTCGGCCCGTGGGGGCCCTCACGGGTCCCGTTTTGATAATCCTGAACCGTTTAATGTGTAAAACTCGTCAAGTATTATATGCTTGTAAAAAATCACGTTGATCGGATATCGATAGCTATCGGATTAGTTTTTTTTCAACCGTTAACTATAACACCATCCATTTTTTTTATACAAAATTGATTTGATTATGTAGTTAGCGATATCCGATCAATGTGATTTTTTACAAACATATAGTACTTGACGAGTTCTACACATTGAACGGTTCAAATTATCAAAACAGAACCCGTGATGGCCCCCACGGGTCGAACAATACCGTATTATTTGTGCACCCCGCCTGTGTAATTTTTTCAAAAAATTCAGCTCTGTGTCTGTGGGATGTCAAAGTTGTTTGTAATAATTTTGTGTAAAATTATTATTATTATTATTTTGGTGAATAGTGATAACTTTTTAACTTTTTTAATAACTTTTGAACTTTTTGAATTTTTTTGAGTATCCCAAACCAGGCCTTAGTGCTTTCAGGACCGAAAGGTTTCAGAATTTCAGGAACTCAAGCAAGGTAACATGTCTATAGCCGAGTATGAGGCTTAATTCACTGAACTAGCTCGGTTTGCTCCTCATATGATGGATACGGACTACAAGAAAGCTCAAAAATTTAACGGTGGATTGGATTTAAATATATTTGATCGGGTAGGTGTCCTCAAACTACCTACGTATGTGGAAGTGCTCGATAAGGCATTGATGGCAGAGGCCAATCTGGCAGCAAATAAACAAGCTCTGGCACCAACAACAGAATGGAAGGGTAAACGATCCGGATTCAATTTCAAGAAGGGCCGGTCATTTTCGAAAGGGTAGAATACGAGGTCCTCTACTAGCTCTAGCCAGAGTAGTGGCTCTATTCCAAACTATCCTGATTGTGGAAGGAAGCATAAAGGCACGTGTTACTGTAACTCAAGTGCATGTTTTCCGTGTGGCAAGATTGGCCACATGATTAGAGATTGTCCGCTAAGATTAGACAATGCTAACCATCCTGCAGCAAGTTCAGCCGAATCCACTCCTGTAACGAGGACCAATGCGAGAACTAATACCAGGAGTAATACCACGAATGAGACACTAAGGCAAGGGAGAGTGTTTGCGCTAGTGCCTGGAGATGTACAAAAAACCGAATCTGTGGTGTCAGGTATAATTTCCATCTGTGCTCAAAATGCGTATGTCTTGATAGATTCCGGTTCCACACACTCTTTTGTGTCGCATGCTTTTTCACAAAAATTGACTCGACCATTAGAACCTATGAATTGTTTACTCTCTGTGTCTACACTATCTAGAGGTTCTATGATATGTGCTTATGTATATCCGGCATGTGACATTATAATTGGTGATATGATATTGTACGTTGATTTGTTGCCTTTGAACATTGATCATTTTGATTGTATATTGGGCATGGATTGGTTGACGAACTATTGTGCCACTATTAATTGTGTGAATAAAACCGTCAAGTTTAGACCACCTGATTTGCCTGAGTTTGTTTTTATTGGAAATGGGGTGGTTCCTCCGCCATACTTGATTTCATTTATGAAAGCCAAGAAATTGTTAAGAAAAGGATGTCGGGGCTACTTGTGTTATGTGTTGACTGAGTTTTCGGATAGTGCTAATGTGGAAACAATTCCTGTAGTTTGTGAATTTTCTAATGTATTTCCTACTGACCTACCTGGGGAGTTAATTGATAGGGAATTTGAGTTTACTACTGATGTAAAACCCGGGATACAACCAATTTCTAAGACCCCTTAAAGAATGTCAACTTCTGAACTGAAAGAACTAAAAGCCCAACTCCAAGAACTGTTAGACAAGAAATTTATCCGACCAAGCATTTCACCTTGAGATGCTGCAGTCCTATTTGTTAAAAAGAAAGACAGGTCTTTGAGACTGTGTATTGACTACCGTGAGTTAAACAAAGTAACTATGAAGAACAAATATCCATTGCCTCGATTAGATGATCTATTTGACCAACTCCAGGGAGCACAAGTGTTCTCCAAGATAGACCTTAGATCCGGGTATCACCAGTTAAAGGTCAAGGCAGAAGATGTAGAGAAAACTGCACTCATAACTAAATACGAACACTATGAATTTTTGGTAATGCCATTCGAAGTAACTAATGCACCCGCGGCATTCATGGACTTAATGAATAGAGTGTTCAAACAATTCCTTGATGAGTTTATTGTTGTGTTCATCGATGATATATTGATTTATTCTAAAAGTACGGAGGAACATGAAAATCATTTGAGAATTGCTTTACAAATCCTAAGGGAAAAGAATTTGTATGCAAAATTTTCCAAATGTAAATTTTGGCTTGACAGTGTGGCATTTCTAGGGCATGTAATCAACAAGGATGGTATCTCTGTAGACCCACAGAAAATTGAAGTTATTGTGGATTGGCCTAGATCGGCAAATGTGTTAGAAGTTAGAAGTTTTCTGGGACTTGCTGGCTACTACAGAAGATTTGTGAAAGATTTCTCAAAACTTGCTATGCCATTGACACTATTAACACAGAAAAATGTACCATTTGACTAGAATGAGCAACGGGAGTCAGCCTTCCAAGAATTGAAAACTAGACTGGTAAATGCACCAATTCTGACCTTGCCTAACGGAACTGATGGGTTTCAGATTTACAGTGATGCCTCCTATAAAGGTTTGGGTTGTGTGTTGATACAAAATGGGAAGGTAATTGCTTACGCCTCTCGTCAACTTCGTCCTCATGAAAAGAATTACCTAACTCACGATCTTGAACTGGCAGCAATGGTGTTTGCTTTGAAAATTTGGCATCATTATCTGTATGGAGTAACTTGTGAGGAATATACAGATCATAAAAGCTTAAAATATTTCTTCACCCAAAAAGAACTGAACATGAGACAGAGGCAATGGCTCGAACTAATTAAAGACTATGATTTGCAAATTCTATACCATCCAGGAAAAGCAAATACAGTGGCAGACGTTTTGAGCCGGAAATCAGTTGGAACCTTGTCATGTTTGCTTACTTATCAGAAAGAATTAATAGCCGACTTGGAGGAGAATAAAATTAAGATAGCCCTACGTGAACAAGACGGGATTCTAGCCGCCATCTCTACCAAGCCTACTATCATAGGAGAAATTAGAGAGAAACAACATGAAGATGAGTTTTTGAAGAAAATTATTAATGAGATTGACTCAAAACCAAGGCCGGGATTTGTGTTTGAGAATAATGTGTTGAAATTCCAGAATAGACTTTTTGTACCAGATTGTTCTAACTTGAGGAAACATGTTATGACCAAAGCACACAATTCTAAATTCGCTATGCATTCGGGGAATACGAAGATGTACTATGATTTGACACAGAATTTCTGGTGGCTTGGAATGAAGAAAAGCATTGTTGACTTTGTGGCTAGATGCTTACATTGTCAACAAGTTAAAGCTGAACATCAACGACCTGCTAGATTACTTCAACTGCTTCCAATACCAGAATGGAAGTGCGGGCATATTACTATGGATTTCATTGTCGGACTGCCTCGCTCTTCTCGAGGTATGGATTCTATTTGGGTCATTATTGATTATTTAACTAAATCTGCTCACTTTTTACCTGTCAAATCTTTGTATAATGCGGATAAGTTGACTAATTTGTATATCAATGAGATTATGAAATTACATGGAGTTCCAATGTCCATAGTATCTGATAGAGATCCCAAGTTTGCTTCGAGATTCTGGCGGAGTTTGCAACAAGCATTGGGGACTGAGCTGAGATTAAGCAGTGCTTATCACCCCCAGACAGATGACCAATCTGAACGGACCATTCAAACTTTGGAGGACATGTTACGGATGTGTGTGTTAGACTTTCAAGGCAATTGGGAGACCTACTTACCACTGGCCGAATTTGTGTATAATAATAGCTACCATTCGAGTATTAGAATGGCCCCTTACAAAGCTTTGTACGGTAGAAAATGCCATTCTCCGATCTATTGGGCTGAAATAGGTGACAGACCTTTGTTGGGACCGGAACTTGTCCAAGAAAACAACAGAAAATGTGAAATTCATTCAACAAAGATTGAAAACTGCACAAAGTTGTCAAAAGAGTTATGCGGATGTCCGAAAAAGAAATAGGGAATATGAAGTCGGGGATCACGTGTTTATCAAAGTAACACCGATGAAAGGCCAGACGCGGTTCGGAGTGAAAGGCAAATTGCCACCGAGATATGTTGGACCATATGAAGTCATTGAGAAAATCAATCCAGTAACGTATCGCGTAGCCTTACCGCCGGTCGTGGAACATATGCATAATGTTTTCCACATCTCCATGCTTCGGGACTATCTACAAGATCCATTACATGTCATTGAACTGACACATGTGCTTTTGAAAGATGACTATACCTATGAGGAGAGGCCAATTCAGATTGTGAATCGAAGAGTCAAAAGATTGAGAAACAATGAAATTTCATTAGTAAAAGTGGATTGGCAGAACCATGGAGGGACTTATGCAACCTGGGAGACGGAGGAAGATATGATGCAAAGATACCCTGATCTATTTCCTTTGGACTCAGTATTCTTCCAAAATGAACGTAAATCGAGTTTGGAGGACCAAACTCTTTAAAGAGGGAAGACTATAACAATCCCAACGTATGATTAACTGCTAAACCATGATTAGCCATAAGTAATTATGCTTAATGAGTAATTAGGATGAAATTCTGAATTAATTGCGCGTGTGTTGCATTATTTGTGTTTCTATCGGGTTATGGTAGGAATATTTGTCTGTATTTCTGTTTTTTTTTTTTTTGCCAATTGATAGCCTTATTGGTATCCGATTGTGAAATTGACTTCATATATGTGTTATTCGAAATTTTTGGGAAATTATGGTAGGTTTAATTGAAATTTGATTCGAAATGAATAATCATGTAGATTAGTGAACTTAAGCCTAGCTTAATTAGATGCCACTAACCAAACCTATATAAGGCTTATTTGACTCAACACACACAAGTTACACACTCTCATCCCTTTATATTTGAGCTCATAAACGTAAGAGAGAGAGAGAGAGAGAGAGAGAGAGATAGAGAGAGACTTGGGAAATTAAGTTCAAACACTTGGATGTTGTAGAGACTTCGAAGAGTTGGCCTAAACACTCAACAATTAGCTAACTAGAGCTCAAATAGGCATCTAAGGTATGAAATCAAGCTTCTAACTTTGAAATTTAGTTGGTTAATGCATGGAATCAAGTGAGATAGGTGAATTAAATTGAGAATTAAGCTAGAATTGGATAAATGAACTCAAACCATGCATGCATGCATATTTTATAGCATTTTGAAGTTGTTTTCCCAAGAATTTCCTCATGCATGTTACTAATTTACCTTAGTTTTGGGAATTCATCTAGTTTCATGTCATTTTGTGTCATTAGATCATGTTTTGGATGTTTTGAAGTCAAGGCAATACATGCATGTTATGTTTTTTAAGAATTAAGTTTTGTTTTGCACAATTGGCAAGTTTTGGGCTTTGATTTTGCGAAATGATTTAGAATTTCCAATGTTTTTCAAGTTCACTTATGATTCCGCAAGTGTTTGGCCAAAAAGGATGAGTTTTGGAGCATTTGATTTGAGTTTGGAAGCTTGGAGGTGAATCTGAAAATTTTAGAATTTGACCTCTTCGCTCGAGCGTTAGATCCTGCGCTCGAACAGCTACCTTTGTTTTTACATCTTTGCTCGAGCAACCAAAAGTTGACTCGAGCGTAAAAAGCATGCTCCCAGAAGTTCACGTGTTTTGCAGACTGCTCAAGCAACCGTCGAGCGTAAAAATCACACAACCAGTACTTTTACAGACCGCTCGAGCAAAAAAAGGTGTGCTCGAGTGACCACTCACATTTTGCATGTCCGCTCGAGCGAAGGAAGTTATGCTCGAGCGGGACCCCTATTTTCAGCAAGTTTTGCTAAATATGTTCAAGTGCATTTTAGTATCCTCAATGCATCATAGGCATTGCTAGGCCAAGATTAAAACATAATAATAATGATAAGAAGTAAAAACACGCCAAGATAAAAAAGGATTAAGTTAATGATTCCGGGTGTGTAATTCAGTACGTGTTCGTTCTCTACTGTATAGGTCACGCGCCACAAGACATCTAATTTCCCTACTCTGTCTGTTCGCTTTAGAGCCAACAATGAGTAATAACTTAGTAAAGCTATGTTCAAATTTATTTATTTTCTGTATATGGAATAAGACCTATTTTATGAAATGTTATGTTCTGTACAATAAATGATTGTCCAGGTTCTGACAAGTGCTCGTGGCAACAATTATGTGGTTCAAATATGTTATCTGTTCTCAATACTGGAGGTTTCTTTATAGAACTGACAAGTTATCTGTTCCCAGTACTGGAGGTTCCTTTATGGAACTGATAAGTTATCCGTTTCCAGCACTGGAGGTTCTTTATGGAACTGACAAGTTATTCATTCCCAGTACCGAAGGTTCCTTTATGGAATTGACAAGTATGACCCGTAATGCTCTGTATATGATCTGTTAGCACTGTTGAATGTACCAAGTTTACTCAAGCATGAAGAATGTGAATATGAATCTGTATTTGATCTGATTTCTGTTATGCTTGAACAAGAATATAAATATGAATCTGTTTTTCGAATCTAGTAAGGGATATCATTCATTTAAACCCTTTACTCTGTTATTATTCACTGGGCTTTCGCTCACTACTTATATTATGTATGTAGTGAGCAAGCGCGTGACCAGGCCTAAGCTGCTGCCTAGAAAGTTTTGGGGTCAACCAGCTACCGTGCCTCCCGAGGAGGTTCCTGTTTATAGAAGTCGAGTTTTGTGGACCATGTCAAGAGTTATTTTGTGTATTATGTTAAGAACGTTTATGTTTTGTCCTGTTTTGTTTATCTGTATATTGGGCTAAGTCCCTTTTGATGATGCTTGCACGATGTTGCGAGACTTATGTGGAGTTGACATCTTATGTGTACATGTTATAAGATTTCAAATTTCTGTCCCATGTATGTCTGCACAGCTCTATAGACTATGTATATTTTGTATATTGCTTCCTCAGCCCCTAATTATACGTTATTTCGTTAAGAGGCCTTTGGTAATTCAAGGATTACTGGCCGGTTACGACGCTAAACCTATGGGGTTGGGTTTGGTCGTGACAACTACCCTTACCCTTCATCTTCATATTTTCTATAACTCCAGCTAATTACTATCGCAGCCCCTCCATTCCCTACTGTCGTAATGTTTCTTCCACCTCAATCTCTCTCTTAATCTGCAGCCCCATCCTTTTCTAACCCTTCACTCTTACCCTTCCTCCATTGTAACCCCACTTTTAGCCCATCTTCATCACCGCAACCCCACTCCACGCCATATTTCTCACTACTTAACCCATACAACCACCAACCTCTAACCCCTATCTCAAGTGCTCGAACGACCTCTTAGAACCAAATCCCGTCATCGAGTGACCTTCAATAACCTGATCACGACTCTCTCTCTCTCTCTCTCTTAGGGCTTCGATTTTATGGGAGGCAATAGAGAGTATGGGAAAAGGCGTCGACGGTTGTATATGGTGAAGATGGAGTGACCATATGGAATGGATGCAAAGAGGTGGGGTGTAGAGTTGTAGTGACGGAAGAGGGGTCGAGAAGGGGTTAAGGTGGGGTGTAGTAGTGGGACAAGGGTTGCGATAGTGGAAGAGGGATTGAAAATGATGGCCAGAGGCGTTGGTGGTTATCCAAAGTTGAAGAAGAGAGGTAGGGGGAGAACTTTAAAGGGATTGGGGCTAGAGATCGGAGGAAGGGCTACAGTCCTCGGAGGAGGGGTGAAAGTGGTTAGGTAGTAGTGGTAGTGGCGTGTAGTGCTGGGACTTTGAGGTGATGCTAGCACTGGCTTGGCCGACGTTAAGAGGAAAGAAGGGAAAAGAAAATGGGAAGGATAATTTTGAAATTTGACAAAAATTCCCACCTTTTTTCCAATTATTTTTTTTACTTTCATTTCTACTATTATTACTTTTTTTTGTTCCATCAAATTGAAATTCTTTTGACTTGTCATTTTTCTACAATTTCCCATTTTTCTATACCTCTCATTATAGCTAATAATTCTTTCTCCATTGCAAGATGATTACATTCAGCTTGATTAAAGTGAATGGAATCTTGCAAATGTCATAAATTGATAGGACCATATTAGCTCAACCTTCTTTTTATGTCAGCTTTATCTTTTTAGCCTTATCTTTAATAATTGTACTGTTAAAATAATTTTAAAGTCCGCGTTTCAAATTCGAACTCATGATGTAAATTATTGTACTGTATTAAGTTAGTTTGAATTTCAAGTTTGCAATCCAAAAGTGCCTACATAAAGAGTCTTCAGTTGTAAGTAATGGACATAGATTCCTTAGAGTATTCTTGAGCTAAAAAAGAAGTCTGAACCTCAAGTCTTCTTAGAGAAAATAATGTTTTAGCAATTTAAACAGACCCTTACCTTGTAAGTTTATGTAGTAATATAAATCTTTTTCTTGTTTGGTGTGTGAAGTCTATATGTTATTATATTGAGAGTTGTTTCTATTAAGTCACCTAAACTTCCTAATATAATAGTATCTAGAGTTACGATCTGAGTTAGGAAACGAAACAGATCTGTACTAAATGTAATCTAAGAAAGGAAAAGTTGAGGTTAGCAACCTCTAGAAACTAGAAGTTTGCCAACGTCAAAACCCTGTGCCAACTACGTTCAAGTAATGGTCAAGTCCTTTATATACTGTTCATATCTTAAAAGCATAGTAGGCCTAAAACTAAACATCTTAAAATATAATAATAAACAAAGTCATTATTAATATTACAAATCAGTAATATTGACTCAATATTATAAAGGGTCATTTTTTCTAAGTGTTTTATTCTATCTAATCCATATTCTTTTTGAGTATTCCATTAAGTCATGTTTAATGTAATATGATCAAATCATTCTTTTTAATTTTTTTGCACATGTTTCTATTTTGAAACTAATACATAACAATAGTCCCTCATTTTATGAAGAAAATCTCTCCCTCATTCTAAAAGGAAAATATTTTCCTTATTTCATGGAGAAAATTTCTCCCTTATTCTAAGGAGAAAATCTCTTCCGCATTCCATGGAGAAAATCTCAAATTATGAATTTTGAATCTTTTTATAATTTGAAAATTTTAAAAATAACACAACAAAAATCTAAATAAAAATTAAAATATAATATGAATGTTGACAGTAAATAACAAACATACAATTAACTTTTGAAAAAATAAAATACATACTAAAGTACAATGTGAATATTCGCAATAAACAACAAACATACAATTAACCTTCGCAATATATATATATATATATATATGCCAAAATATACTGTGAATGTTCACAATTTATAACTAACATACAACTAGTCTTAAAAAAAAAATAACTCATACCAATGTAAACATTTTACATTGTAACGTAAAAACATAAAATAAAATTGAAAAAAGTGAAAATCGGCTATTTCAATTGTTCAATGGTAACAAAAATGATTATTTAACTAACAAGCTTAGTAACAGAAACAACAACACACAATTAATTTTCAAAAAAACAAAGCTTATACCAAAATATAATGTGAATATTCACAATTTACAATTAATATATAATTAGTTTTTTTTTTTTTTTTAAATAAACTCATACCAATGTGAATGTTCACAATTTACAATTAACATACAATTAATCTTAGAAAAACTAAATTTATATCAATGTGAATATTCACACTGCAACATGAAACCAAAAAAAAAAAAAACTATTTCAATTGTTTAATGGAAATAAAAAATGATTGTTTAAACAACATGTATATTAACAAATAACTAATGATATGTGAACATTCACATCTTACAAAATATACAATTATGTTCATATTTATATATTCTAACAGTTATTTCTCAGACTTTTAAATAATGTGAAATGTGAACATTTACACTGATTAACAAAAAAAATAGAAACAATGACAGCAATAGAATTATAAATCCAAAAAAAAAAAACTCAATCATTTTAAAAACAAAAAAAAATATCACTCACATCC
Source organism: Camellia japonica (assembly GCA_030407325.1). Taxonomy (NCBI): domain Eukaryota; kingdom Viridiplantae; phylum Streptophyta; class Magnoliopsida; order Ericales; family Theaceae; genus Camellia; species Camellia japonica. The sequence continues at coordinate 116,844,255 of JAPPVO010000029.1, forward strand.
TTATCTTTATCATCATCTTTATCATTATCACTATCATTAACAATCTATACAATTTCACCATTCCACCAATCCAAATCAAACCAAGCCCACATTTGAAGAATATGTTTGTAATAAAATTAACTGGACATAAACACAGCTTCGACTTACAACAATGGAGAAACATAGAGTTTCGAACACAGAGCAACAATGGACGAACACAATTTCAAACACAAAGTTACAATAGAGGAACACAAAGGGTAGGTTTGGTTTGTGTTTCTGAAAAAAATTTCAGAAATTTTCTCTACAAACAAATTTCAAAAATTTTCTCTACCAAACAAATTTCCCAAAACACACAAACCAAACAAGTTTTCCAAACAAATCTCTCTCACACACACATCAAATCAATCGCTTTTTCCAAAACTCTCTCTCAAAACAATTTTCCAAAACAAATTTCCCAAAAAATCAAACCAAACATGTTTTCGTACTTTTTATCTCTAAAACACATCTCTCAAACACAAACCAAACATACCCAAAGTTTCACTGTAACAATGGAGGAACATATTATTATTTCACCACCATGTGTAAACTAGAGTTTCTGAACCTTACCAAATAGAGAGTTTCAAACTTTAACATAATGAAACAATACCACAAATGTGAATGAAATTGATAAAAAAAAAAAAAAGCGTGAATAATGGTAACTACCAAAATAGAGGTAGTAACAAAAAAGAAATGTGTATATCCTTTTTCTATATAATACATATCAACAATAAATATAAGGGTATAATAATCCAACAAACAATATAAATTAGAAAAAAATGATCTCATGGAATAAAAAGTATAAATACATGGGACTAATTAGGTTATAATTTGATGGACTTATTAAGTTAAAACACCTTTACATGAGATTTATCAATAAAAAAAATCCTTTTATAAAACAATAATTGTAAATAAATAATAAAAAAAAAAATTCCACGGGCACTCTACGAGTTTTCCACTACAGAGGACCCTCACCCCTGTAAAATAGCACAATGACTTCTTTTTATGAAGGCTGGTTGCTGGATACGGCCAATACGTGTGTAACTCAAAAAAATTATTATATGAAAAGAATTGATTTTTCTAATTATTTTTTAACTTTTTTCTTAGTTCTTTCAGGAACAATCCAAATAATGTTGTAAGAAAGAAAATAAAAAATAAAAAAATAGAATTGAAGAGTAAGATTAACAATAATTAATAATATCAATAATTATGAATTATTTATAATGAAAGAGAGAATAAGAAAATACATTAATTATTAATAAAAACGAGATCCTCTTTCCACCATATCATGTACATAAATGACTCATCTCCGTACTCTTATTCTTCATACACTTTCATTAGTTTGCAATTAGGCGCAAATGTAATGCTTAATTGACCAGATACGAGGCATGACACAAATTTGTTTTAATATTAGGATTTCTCTATGACTTTACGTGTAGTCTCTAACAATCTCACATTTTTAGATTGTATTTAGTTTATAAATTTAGATAGAAATTTAAAAATAAAAAATATAAAAAATATAATTATATTTTATTTATATCTTACCTACCTCTTATCTTTTCCTTTCTGAAACACATAAACCAAACATGACGTTAAAGACACTTAGCATGGAAACTTGGCCTGAGGTCCTTCAAAACTCAACTCCCATATAATGTTCCAATTTTGAAGGTATCTAATCTAAAAATAATTAATTAAATTAAAAAATGGCTAAAAAAAGTGGAAGGACAAGGAAAAAGAGGCCAAAGAAAAATAAATAATAAAATAAAATATAAAAAAATAAAATTGCAAACTAAGGCCAAGTTTGGCATGTCTCAAAAAAGACGAAAAATCAAAAAATTACTCAAAAAGTTAAACAATTATTACTATTCACAAAAAAAAATATTAAAAAATTAATTTTATATACAAAAATACAACTCATCGATCACAATAAAGCCATACCTGTGCTGCGGTTCAAAAGGAAAATTGCACAGTTGGGGTGTAATTTGAACACATTGATGTTCGGCCAGTGGGGGGCCATCACGGGTCCTGTTTTGATAATTTGAACCGTTGAATGTGTAAAACTCGTCGAGTATTATATGTTTGTAAAAAATCACATTGATCGGATATCGATAACTACATGATCAAATCAGTTTTGTATATAAAAAAAAATGATGGTGTTATAGTTAAAAGTTGAAAAAAAACAAATCTGATTAGATAGCTATCGATATTCGATCAATGTGATTTTTTATAGGCATATAGTACTCGACGAGTGCTACACATTAAACGGTTCAGATTATCAAAATGGGACCCGTGATGGCCCCTACCAGCCGAAAAGCATCGTCCAATGAAATACCTGAAAAGTAGACAATTACCCTTACCATCTATTCAACCTGCGCATGAAGGACAGCCGTACAACCCAAAAAATAAATCTTCTCCTACATACTAATTTATACAATTTTTTAATACACATTTTTCTATAAAAAGTCAAAAAAGTTAACCCAAACAACCATATTTTTTTCCTCCACTTTTTAGTCCAAAATGTCAAAAAGTACACTTATTTAGGACACCCCAAACAACCCCTTAAGATTTAGAATAATATAGAAAGACAACTCAATAGACAAGACTCTCTCTGCTGTGAAATTTAAAAGGAATTGGGGTCACTGCTATGCTAAATTTGAGATGCATTATGGATTTTTTTATGATCTGAACCGTTCATTTTGTAGGGTTTGTTGAGTACTTCATGCCTACTAAAAATCATATTAATCGGATATCAATAACTATATGATCGAATTGTATATTTTTATGTTATTTCTCAACAAACCTTACAAAATGAACAGTTTAGATCATAAAAATAAGTTCATAATGCACCTCAAATTGAGGCACAACTGTCACTGTTGTTCCTTTAGCACAACAGTGACCCCATTTCTAATTTAAAAAGAGTTGAATATATGTAACCTTAACCTCATATATAGACAAACTATGTTCGTATTTCAAACTCTTGAAACTCAAGTCACAATGGAACAATCTTACCAATGACAACAAAGGGAAGAGACATACCTAGATTATATGAATTAAGCTTTTGTGACTCACAAAAACCTGATATAATGTAGCGTAGTGAGATTGCTATCTTTTTTTTCTTTGTTTTTTTTAAAAAAAAAAAAAATAGAGATTGTGTCAAAATATTTGATATAACTTTTATTTATAGCTTCTAAGATAAAAATAGCATAAATATTCTAAAAAAGTTGATTAGCGAGAAGCTAAGGAAGGATGATTTTAATTTATATATATATATATATATATATTCTAATCAACTTTAACTTGTAAAGAACTGCACCAATAAAAACAAAGTTGATGTGAAACAAATCTCCAACAAGAGGATATCACAACTCTCTTTATATTTTGCTTCCTTTTCCAGCCCATTAGCATTTTGTATTGTGTTTGGTTCATAAATTTAGATATCAATTTGAAAAGAAAAAAGGAAAATATAAGTAAAATATAAATAAAATATAATTACATTTTACACACCTTCTTTCTTTTTCTTTCAAAATTATTTTCTAAATTTGTGAATCAAACACTATCTTAATCATTGAGGAAGTATGAATTACCGTTATATGGAACTGTTTCCTTTTTCTTTTTTTTCCCCCCCCCTTTTAGAATGGAACAAATCTGTTAAGAATCAATGCTTATATTAACCACTAAATAATAATAAATAAATAAAAGAAGAGAAAATTACCGATATATCCAATTTGAGGACCACATAAGGGGTTAGGTCCACTGGGTAATTGTTTTTGGTGAGAAGTACATGTTTTGTCAAATATTGTGATGAGAAACCTCTTTTATTGTATTCAAGGATATTTTGTTTTCAATTTTACCCTTTTATGTTGAATTTTTTAACCTATTTGTTTAAGTTGTTCAAAAAACTCTATCTGTTGAAATTATCTATTCAAAATTTCTATCTATTAAATTTCGATCTATTAAAATTATCTGTTCAAAAATCTATCTATCTATTGAAATTTATCTTTTTTTTATCTGTTCAACAAAGCAATCACTGTCTTCAATTTTTTAATCTATCGAAACAATGATCTGTACAAATTTTTCTTTCCTTATCTATTGAATATCACCAAGCTAATTCAACCTATATGTGTTAATTAATTATAAGTTGAACTTATATGTGTCAAATTCTTATCATAGATCGATAGATTGAACATACCGATCATCCATTTCAATAAATCAATCATCTATTTTCACTCACTCTCTCTCGCCTCTTATGTTCAACCTAAGAACAAAAAAAATTGTAATATGTTGCAATTAGCTTCATCAACAACAACAACAACAACTACTACTATACCACAAAAATAAATAAATAAAATAAAACTAGATCTGAAATAATACGATCTATTCAAAATTTGAACAGCAACTTATCAATCCTTTCTTCTCATGTTCTACATACAAAGAAAGAAACAAAACTATAGAGAGAAAAAGAAAGTAAGAGAGAAAGTATAGATTTGGAGATTTGGATCGATGTAGATCTAGAGATCAATGGCCAAGACGGCTGTAGATTGGTGTAGATCTGGAGATGGCGACACAAGTCCGACAAAGAAGGGTACTACACAACGACTCTCTAACTCCACAACCACCACCCCAAAACCCTAGCCATAATTGATATTGGCAATTGAGAGAGAGACAACACAACTCGATCTTTGCTTGCCTCTTTTGTGGCTCCTACCATCGGGGCTCGTTGGAGTAGTGTCGAACATCGTCGCCAAAACCCTAACTCCACAAAACACATGAGAGAGAGAGAGAGAGAGAGAGAGAGAGAGAAGAGAGAGAGATGGGAGAGAGAGACGGAGAAGGCGAGAAGGCAACGGCGGGACAGTGGTGTCGGGGGAAAAGACGGTGGTGGTGGTGTCAAAGATAAAGAAAGAAGAGAGAAAGAAAAGAATAAAGATGATTTGATGGTTTTTGCACCATATAATATATATACATGGATAGTTTAGTCATTTCGTAGAAGCTTGTCCTTATGGACAGAGTGTGAACTTTTGGGCAAAGAAAATCTTACATTTAGATTTATGAATCGAGTGCCCATAAAAGAATCCATAAAAGAGAGTTTTCTAGATTTTGAAAAGGTAAAAGAGAGTCTGTCTAGATTTTGAAGCCATGTCTAACCTGCAAGCTTGTAACAAGTGGCCCATTGGGCATCCGCTAGCCCGGCGCACGAGCTAATAAAAAATTATGAAAACATAAACAAAAAATAATAAAAAATAAGATTTAAATCTTGGCCCGTTACACTAAGTCTGTGGGCTAGCCAGCAGACCCAATCCGTTGGTTCATGAGAGACGGCTTGTTGGCCCGCCCATCAGTCCGACCATTGAGCCTGTTGGGCAAGGCTTTAGGCCTAAGATTTTGGCATGCGGGTCAAACCAACTCGAGTATACTAAAAAAGGCATGTTGGGCTTTATCAAGGGACATCCTTGGGCTTCTTAATTTTTTTTAATTAAAAATGAAAAATCTAAAAATTCCCGAAATATTGATTTGTGATTATGTATCAATTTCAAACAGTAAACAACAATCCTAATCAAATAATTAAAGACAAATTGATACAATGATTTAATATGGAAAAATCACAATTGAAGCACCTCCAATTGTGATAAAAAATCACAGGACAAAGTCACAAAAACAATCCACTAAGAAGACAAAAAATAATTACACAAGTGTACTCTCAATTACCTAGCGAATCCACGCCCAAATTGAATCAACCCTAATATGCCTCTTTTACTACCGTCTGCACCTCGGAATTGTCTTGCCCAACGTTGAATCCACAATGATGATGTCGAATTCACGACGATGAGCCACTCCAGAATCCACTAAAGCTTCAGGCCCAAGTTCCAAGAAATCCATCGAAGAACAACTCTCTCTTTTGTGAATAAAGGAAAACAAACAAACCCTTGATGATGTTGATATGAAATTCACAGATCCATTGATCACTCTTAAATCATTAAGAAAACACTCATAAAGTACCCTCCACTATAAAACACTTTTTATATTGTTCCTCTTTGAAAATCTGGATGGCTCAAACCCTAGAAACAGCGAACAGTGCACTTTATAGAAAACAGGATCGCGCAGATCACTCAAGCGCACATTTCACCACTCGAACGGTGTGACTAAAAGCGGTGCAAAACATATAGGCTGACCGTTCGAGCGCAACTTTCACCGCTTGAGCGGTAAAACTTTATTCTTAGAAGTTAAGGTGCTTTACAAAAATACTAGATGATCTGTTTTTTCGCTTGAGCTCACAAATGATCGCTCGAGCAGTCAAATAATTTCAATTGCATTTTTTCTTTTATTTCGGGGGCGCTACCCCTCAACCCCGCCGTGGCACTGCCCTAGACCCACCATAAAGCGCTGCCCCCTAGACCCCCATGAGCCAACCGAGCAGCTCGATCCCCGACATAGTCAGCGAAGTGGCAAACATGAAAAAATTAAGATCACAAACTCCTCTGCAAAGCATAATTCGGGTTGGATTTACATCTAAAAACTCATAACTTCACTGAAATAAACAATCGAATAAGATTACAAGTGAAAAGTGTTTTTTCAAACGAGAACTACAGCAAAACTGAGTTTTTATTGCTCTCCATTAACGACATACAGTAAATGCAAGCCATGGTTTCTCACTTTTACGACTTACTTTTTTTGCATGTCCTAAATAATTTCCCAACCATGACGTGACCATTGCGTAGGCCATTAATGCTAATAACAAAGATTTTTTTACGGCTTGCAATGTTAGCCGTAAATAATAAAACTTCTACGAAATATGACATGTCATTAAGACATCAACTATACACAACACGCGTACACCAACCGTTAAAAATATTAAACATTTCATGATGCACAAAAAATCAGCTGTTAAAAATATTACACTTTTTACGGCACACAAAAAGTCAGCCATAAAAAAGTACAATTTCCACGGCGCACATATGCTAATCGTTAAAAATATTTTACTTTTCACAACACGCAATTTCTATCGTGAATAATATGACCAAAATAAAAATAGGCGCCAAAATAAAATACACTGGCGCCAAACAGTGAAATGAAATACTCTTTGAATTGGGCATAGCTATCTCTCTCTCTCTCTCTCTCTCTCTATAGACCATTACCTGTTACACGTTCCAAACTCGCTTAACACTCACCACAGTTACCCTTTTTCCTATTCCCTTCTTCAGATCTAATTTCTGTGTACCCTTTTGCTGTTTTCTTGTTGGATTTTTGATTTTTTGGAGAAAAAAAATGTGTTTTTGATTTTGGGTTTTTTGTGTTTAGATGGATCGGTATCAGAGCGTAGAGAAACCGAGGCCAGAGACGCCGATTAACGAGAATGAGATTTGTATAACCACTCAGGGGAGCATGAGAAACTACATTATTTATGCTACCACTCTGTTTCAGCTCTCTCTCTCTCTCTCTCTCTCTCTCTCATTGAAAAATTAGGGTTTTGATTGAGCAAATAAAAATTAGAATTGTGTTTTAGGTTGTGAATTTTTTTTTTTTTTTTTTTTCAATTTCTTGAATGTGAGTTGGGGAAAATATCTGAATCTGAATTGGAAAAATTAAAACCTGAATGTGAAATTAGGTTCTTCGGTTGAGCACAATTTTTTTTTTTAATAAATTTGTTGAATCTAAAGAAATTGGGTTCTATTATGAAAATTAGGGTCTTGTAGTTGTGATTGTATAAAAAAAATTAATTTGTGGAATCTAAAACTAGAAAATCCTACAGGAACTCCATTAGTATTAAAAAAATATTATATACTTTCTTGAATTAATTCTTGAATTTATTATTTTTATTATTAATTTGTTCAGAATTAAAAAATTTGAATTCAAATAAGTACTATAAAAAATTGACTATAGAACGAGTAGAAGAATCTATATGTGATTGGAACAACATAGGTTGATTTGAATGATGTTGTATTATATATGCTGCATTCTTTTGTCATTTATATGGCCAATGTCTTCCTTTAGTTCCTATAATTTTTATTGACTTACATTCATTGCAATTACATTGGAATTTTTGAGTTACTTAACATTCAGGATTTACACAAATATGAATATATGTTATAAACTTTTAGATATAAACGTTATAAACAAGTTAAAATATATCAACTTTTAGATTGTTAGGAAATTCATCAAAATCTTGAAAGTTGATCTAAAGATACACATTGTGATTTTGGCATGATAATGTCAGTGCAGAGTAGTGTAGTGCATCTTATACTTTTTGTATGATCATTTCCTTTTTTAAAGTTTCTTGCATCGGGTATTTTTTATCCCAAAATATATATATATACATATATATTTCTTGCATTAGGTACTGTTTAGCTTTATAATAAATAAATAGTCTAACCTTATGTTCATCATGAGTTTGAGAATGCTAGTTTATTTCTGCTTTTTTGGACTGATCATGTTTCCTTTTTTCCCAATGTAGACTTAAAATTTTTGTTCCTATTGCATTCCTTGCTTTCACAGTCATGGTGCCAGTTAATTATACCAATGGAACTTTAGAGCATTCTAATTTAACTTACAGCAACATAGATAAACTTTCTATCTCAAACATTCCAACTGGATCACATAGGTAAGCAAGACTCTATGCTAAATTTGCTATATATTTTAAGTTACTTTTTTCTTTTGCCATAAATATGCTGAATTGGTTTGGTTTGGTATAAATATGCTGAATCCTCTCCATAGAACTTTGATCTTTATATTTGCTCTTGAGTGCTTTATGTGGGAATTGCCTCTTCTATTTAGTTTGCGGAAAAAATTTAATGCTTTTTAGTTGGTTTGTTGTTGGTAGAAACAAGACAATATTGAGAGAGAGAGAAGGGAAAAGTAAATTTACAGTTTCTTCACATATTTTAATTTAATAAATAATTTTTCTCTATGGCATGTAGCATTTAGCTTAGAATAGGAAGTAATTAAATTTTCTTTCAGGTTAACTCATCTTTTTTTAAGCTTTCATGAAGTTTCATGATTAAGTTATATCCCTTCCCTTCTGTCAATTTGCATCCTTTTTTTTTTGGCAGCAATGTTGATTTAGAAATACATTTTTTCACACAAAATTGTCAAAACTATCTAAAGGTAAGGCATGCAGTTAACTCTCAAAAGATTTAGGACTTTCTTAAAAGTTGCCCTTTGGATGTAAAGTATACCACTCAACTGTTGGAGCTAGTGGTTAGATTATTCATGATTTCTCCTCATTAACATAGAAGGGAACTTAGGTTCAAAGAGTTGTTACTTATAAGATCTCAAATTTCAGTGCAATAAATTTCTACTCATGTTTTGGATTGTAGATTTTGGACCCATTTGGTGATGGCTTATGTCTTTACCTTCTGGACATGTTATGTGTTGAAAAAGAAATGTGAGATAATTGCTTCCATGAGGTTTCATTTCCTTGCTTCAGAACATCGACGCCCAGATCAATTTACAGTAAGTTTACTCTTTGTCTCATCGAGTTAATATGTATATGTGATTACTGTATTTTTATTCCTTTTGTTTAATAGTCAAAATTTTATTTCATTTGGAAAGATGGTTAATATATGGGAGGTGTTTAGAAAGTGGGGGAAGAGAGCAGATGCAGTTGATTTTTACACGTCTGAGATCAAGAGACTATCAAAAGAAGTAAGTACTAGACATTATTTTCTTGTATAATGCTCATACTTCTAGGTCGTTTGCCTATTTGTCCCCTTATGATTAAGCTTCTTAAATACGATATTCTATAGTTATCTTCACTTTATATACCAATTGAAATTGATCATTGTTTTGAGACAAGAAGAAAAGGGTACCATAAACTTAATATTCCCAAACTTCATCATTCTTCATTTTTCTTCTTCTAGTTAAGGAAAAAGTTACTTTTCGCTTGGTGATTATTATGCTAATTCTTTCACTTGAACCTTGGTTATAGATCTCAAAATCATATGAATTCTTATTATAGCACAAAATTATTGTTTGAATGCATGCTTGGCTTCAAACCCTAAAATTCATGAACTCTCAACAATTAATTAAATATTTATAGTTTTGGTTTAAAACTTACATAATGATATTCCCAAAGTGACAGCTGAATCTAAGGATGAGACTCCAATTTCGTTTTGAGGGGATGCAATGATATTTTACCATTTTATTTTATTTTTTACGAATATAAGTTTGCCTTTAACGTCTTGTGGTTTTCTGGGATTTGTTAGTTCCACAATTTTTGTTTTTTAGGGTTGTTATTCTTGCATATAATTATATGGCCCTTCCTGAATATTTAGGTCCCTATAGGATTAACAATATTTTGGTTATTTGTTATTTGGATTGATTTGGTTAGTCATAGCCTATTAAAAGCTATTACATGTCATAACATTAAACTTTTTTATTCTATTTGCAAATGCAATTGGTAAATCTAGATATATGGAGCTTAGTTCTCAGAATTCAGAGCGCCCAGATCTTGGAAATGCAAGTGTAGTGATCACTGGGGGACGAGCATTGAAAAGCGCTAAGAATTTTAAAATGATAGAGAAGCTTGCTGAGAAACTTGGTGCTGCAGGTTTTTCTCTATAATATTATGTCCCTAGATTTCTTAATTTTCTCTCTTTTTTTTTTCTCATTGATAATTTTTTGTTTTCTAGGAAAGTTATCCCCAAGGTTCTGAAAAGCGGTTGTGGTTGCGTAACGGTGGTGGTGGCGCGGGGCGGTTGCGGTTGCGGTTGCGGTTGCGGGGTGTAAAGGCCGTAGCGTAAAGGTTGCGGTAACCGAAATCGTGAATTTTTTTATTTTTCACACAATTTGAAAAAAAATTTACCGATACGCATATTTTTTCCATGATCATATTTATTGGGTTTAAAATAAATATTGATTAATTTTTGGTAAATTTTTAAGTATGATCATATATATTTCATATTTTTAAATCACTATAAACTGAGTTTTTTACATTTTATTTGAATAATTAATGACTTTATATTATACAAAAAATTAATCACTAACTATTATATATAAGATAAACAATGACAAAAGTAAGAGAATAAATAAGAGCCTAAATATACATATATATATATACATATTTTAACTAAGCCAAATAGATAATGATCACACTTGTTATTATTATTATTATTATTTTCAAACAATATATAGATAGACACACACAAACAAAATGGTTGAATGATAGCAACTAAATAGAATAGTATAGGTCTTACAGTTTCAACAAATCAATAACATGTTCTTCATTTTCCCTCTTCTCTCTCTCTATCTCTTGCTCCTCCATCTTCTCTCTTTATCTTCCCTCTTCTCTCTATCCCTCTCCGCATTTTTAACTTTTTTTTTTGTGTGCTTTTTTTTTAAAGAAGCAGTTCAGAACCGTTACGTAACAGTGCGTAACAGGTTGTTATGGCACCGTTACGACTGCTACGGCCAACACACTTGTGAATCTCAATCACACTAGAAAAGCAACCGTAACGGATGGCGGTAACCACCACAACCGTTACGTAACGGCGTTACATAACGGTTACGGCTGCTTTTTAAAACCTTGGTTATCCCTAATTGTTGACATATTTTCAATTTTTTTTTTTTTTTTGAAACTCTAAATGCTATCATGACTCACGATAATTTTCATTCAGAATGCTCTAACATGGTTTTGATTTCTTAACCTTCCTTCTTTCGTGTCATTATTACATTTTGTTTTTGGTATTGTGGTTATAGTATTATATAATTTAGACTAATTCCTATGTTTTTCACAGTTGGGGCCACTCGTGCGGCTGTTGATGCAGAATTTGTTCCTAATAACCTTCAGGTAACAACTATTATGGTTTTTTTCTAAATTTAAATGATTCATGTGACTTTGGTATTACTCTACAGTATTCTTTTCAAATGATTTGGATATCTTACCAAAAGCTAGACCAAATTTGACTGATGACATGCAAAATTGTTAGGTTTGTAGATTTGTGATTTATTCCTTGTTTAATTGAAACATTTCATTCACGACTAACAATCAGATTCTGATTGTTTTCAATTTGTGCCACTTGCAATTTTGTTCTATTCAACTCAACTCGACAAGCCTTTTGTTTGTTCATTTGTTTAGGGAAGCATAATCGACGGTAAAACCAAAAGCTAAGATTTGAAGGTGTATAGAAATTCTCAGTTTTTTTAAAGCTAATTGTTAAGTTGGCTTTAGGTTAAGTTGGGGGAAGTTATATAAGGTAAGTGTTCGAATGTACAAGAAAAATATCATAACTTAAAAGGTCTTTTGGATATTGTTTGTTAATCGGGTTTCTACGTACATAAATAATAATTGCTGCAGAAGCCAAAGAGAAACTAAACCATACTCCTGATGGTAATGACTTTTTGATGTCAAAAATTTGGTAGGAGTGGGTTTAATAGTAGTCATCACACCCATGAGGACATATGCTTGAAGTCTCATATGTAGGTTAATGAAATTTATTCTAATATAAAGCTCATGACATTTCCAAGGATTTTAGGCCTTGTCAAAGAAAGTTATACTAGAGTAATGAAATTAAAGTACCAATGACATTTGAAGATGATATTCATTTGGCATTGGTCTCTGTCCAAACAAGCTTTAAAATTACATATCTGTCCCAGTATATATGTTTGGATTATATCATCAAAAGTTGACTTTAATGAGAACATTCTTGAACAAGAATTAGGAATAAGTCAATTTTTCCAACTAGTGTAATTATAAATAGAGAATTATGGAATTACATATTGAGGAAAATATCACAACATGAAAGGTTTGCTAATGCAACTGTAAGAATCTATTATGACATTGTGTCCCAACTGAAACCTACATGGTAGCTAGTCTTGTTGCTTGAATTTCTCAGGATGCATTCCACAGAGTATTGGTGCTGACATGGTTCATTCTGCTATTGGTAGACTATATTTTTGAACTTACTCTATCAATTCAGTCTGACCATTCTATACCACTTGCTTGGTTTGATGACTATTCTCTTTCATGTTCAAGTTGTTCTATGTAATTGCTATCTTTAGAATTGCATATCAGTTTCCACTCTATTATAACATTTATTCATGTTTTTGGTTACCAATAGAAATTGCTTTCCCTTTTCTAACCACTAGTGGGATAGATATGAAGGCATTTTTCACTATTCCTTTGTTACATTGTTTTACCATTGTCGAGATATGGCATAAAAGTTTCGTGATTTGTGTCATGTATAATTATTTTTTTGAGCTTTTAGGCAGAGGTACATTATAACTCCATTTATACATAAGGAGGTAAGCATATGTCAATTCATGATACTACAACTGGCCCATATGCTACATGGGATATTGTGGAAAAGTTGAGGATGATACGCTGTAAACTCATTTCTTACAGAGCATGCACCAAAAAAAGTTATGTAAAAGCATGAAATTCAGTTATCTGCTTTCTCACTCATTTGTTCCTTATGGAATTTCCTAATCCCATCTAGTGCCATACACATTGCATTTAATGATTAATGACGTGACCGGCTAAGTTCTAGCTATACATATGATATTCATTTAAATTGTTTTTCACTATAACATAATTGGCCTGTTGAATCTGTTAGATCACCAGTTGTCCCAAAAGCTTAAGCTATTAGGAAGCGGGCTAACAATGTATATCAAACTATCTAAAAGAATTATCCTCAAGCTCATACTAATTTTGTCTCTAAATTAGTACTTAATTATCTTCTTGTATTCCCTTTGAGGGATATTGAACCCAGGCGAGCTTGTGTCCTTGCAGTTACTTTCTGCCTTTGGTCTCATCAACCAGCTGAATGTCATTTACACATAGTGTTTATTAAGAATCTCAAATGATGTACTAGTATTTGTTGCATGCGTAGTAGATCTCAATTTCTTACTAAGCAACCTGGAATTGACGTATTCATCGTTCACCAAAACAATAGGCAAGATTTGCCTCCTTGTTCAAATAAAAATTGCGTGCAACTTGTAATAGCATTTTGAGAACTTGAGACTACTTTGCTTACCACCTCTTTCCAGTAGAAAGTCAACACTTCAGTATGATGCTTTTACAACCCCCTCCCCTCAAAACAAAATTGAAGCCACGAAAATACATTCAAGCTTTTCTCAAATCCATCCTAGAATTAAACATGACCATTGAACCTGACACAGTGTAACAATCTCGATTCATGATTAACGATAATCCATGATTTAATATGCCTAATAAGTTATTAAGATCAGATTTTGAATTAATTGCATATGTGGTGCATTATTTATGTTTTATCTGTTCATTGTAGGAGTATCTGTTTGAAATTTCTGTTACCTTTTGTGAATCGAAGGCCTTATCGGCATCCGATCATGAAATTGATTTGGTATGTGTGTTATGTGGAATTTATAGAATTTTATGGTAGGTCTAATTAAAATTTGATTCGGAACGATTAAATTAGAATAATTAATGCTACTTAGCTTAGCTTAGGCCAATTAGTTAAATGCCGCTAAGTGGGCTTATACAAGACCACTTCTATTTCTCTTATACATGTTTTTGACACTCTTATTTCCAATCTTAAAGCTCCAAACGTGAGAGGAAGAGAGAATTAGAGAGTGAGAGTTGATCTCAAGAAGCAAAGGGAAGAATTGCTAGGAGATTTAGTGAATTGCTTAAGATTTTGCTTAAGTGGAGCTCAATTGAGTAGCCTAGGTAAGAGCTCAACCTTACAACCTTGAAGTGGAGTTAATTCACCCATGAATTTAAGTGAATTGAGCTAGGAGATATAAGAACCAAGCTTAAGAAGTAGGAAGGAAGACCAATTCATACATGCATGTACATTTCATTACATTTGGAGCATGTTTACTAGGAATTCTCTCATGCATGTCATAAATTGAGCTTAATTGTAAGAATTCATCATGCTTTACATCCTCTCATTTCATTTGATCATGATTTAGAAACTTGAAGCTCAATCATTCTATGCATGTCATGTTTTTGGAGAGTTCGTGAAGTTTAAGTTGAGTTTGCGAACAATTGGCATGCTTTTGGGCCTTGATTCCATGAAAGGATCTTTAAATCATGATGTTTTGTGAATATCTAAATGTTTTTTAGAATTTTGGCCCAAGAGGATGAGTTTTGAAGTGTTTAGTTTGAGTTTGAAGCTTGGAGATCAAATCTGGAAATTCCAGAATTTGAACCTACGCTCGAGCGTAGGAGTTCACGCTCGAGCGAAGCACTATGAGTGCGTGCACTTCCACTTGAGCGACATCATACCCGCTCGAGCGTGAAATGCATGTATCTAGAAGTTCATATGTCTTGCAGCACGCTCGAGCGACAAAAATCACGCTCGAGCAAGGGCCTGAGTCTCACGCTCGAACGGAGATCGAGCGTTCATCGAGCGTGAAAAATAAGCAACCAATACTTTTCAAGAGTTTACAGTCCGCTTGAGCGACCCTCACTTTTTGTATGTCTGCTTGAGCGAGTAAAGCCACGCTCGAGCGTGGACCTTGTTTTCAGCAAACTTTGGAAAATATTTTCTAATGCAATTTTTGCATCCTCATTCCATCCTAGGCATTTCTAAGCCATGATTAAGTCACCATAATAGGAATAAGAGTAGAAACACACTAAGAACAAGTGAAATAAGTTATGTACAATTCGAACGTGTGCTTCAGGTGTGTATTTGTTATGTGTTAATGTAGGTCACATGCCGTAGACCGTTTGATTAGCCTGCTCTGTCTGTCTGCACCCGAAGCCAACTGTGAGTAATAACTTAGTAAAGCTACGTTCAACTTTATTTATTTTCTATATGATGAATTAAGATCTGTTTTCTGAAATGATATGTTCTCTACAATGAATGATTGTCTAATCTCTGACAATGTATTTGTGGTATCCTTAGCATCATGTGATATCTGTTAGTTGTTACCCGGTATCGGAGATTCCATTATGGAACTGAATATGTTTGCACTCTGTTACCCGTACCGAAGGCTCCATCATGGGGCTCAGCATGTTTATTCTCTGTTACTCAGATCCGGAGGTTCCTTTATGGAACTGGTTATTCATAACCACCATATGTTTTGCATCTATTCTGTATCTATTCTGTTAGCGCTAATAGATGTACCACGTATGATTAAGCATAAAATCTGATTTCTGTATATGACGTGAACAAGAATATGAATATGAATCTGTTATGAATCTGAATTATGATTTCTAAATCTGTATGGACATCATTCATTAAAATTCTTTACTCCGTTATTATTCACTGGGCTTCCGCTCACTATGTATATTACGTATGTAGGTGAGCAGGCGCGTGACCAGGCCTAAGCTACCGCCTGGAGTTTTGGTGTCAGTCAGCTATCGCCCCTCCCGTGGAGGTTCCTTCTTGAGATCTGCCCAAGCTTTTGTGTTTTGGAACTTTTGTGCCTCCTAAATGTTTACGTTTGCACTGAACATATGTTTGAAAGTTTTGTATAAATGGCTCAAGTGATGTAAGACTGATGCTTTTACAACGTCACATATACGAGTATAAAGTTTTAAATTCGGTCTCATGCATGTCATCACAACTCATTGGACCACATATATTTTGTATATTTGCTTCCGTAGCCCCTAATTTTATAATATTCTATTAAGAGGCCTTTGGTAATCCAAGGATTACTGACCAGTTACGATACTAAACCCATAGGGGCGGATTTGGGTCGTGACACACTGCCTCCTTAATTATCCACTAAAGGTTTTAACAGGGTCTTTCCAAACACTCCCTTACAGGAGAGAGGATAACACAATGAGCTCTGCATTCAGGAGCATCTAACCCCCATATCTCAACATCATGCAATTAGTTGACACCTCCATACACTTGAGACCACCCTTGAAAAACACGACACCTATAATTTTTTCAAAAAAGAAGCAAAACTTGAATTGTGTACCTGTTCAGAGAACTCATTGTAAGCATCCACTTCAATATGCTTTGAACTGAATTCATTTTTTGTGGACAATCATTGACTTGTGAGCTCTCATTTGTTGTTGTTCATTATACATTCTGATGGAATAAGGAATCCTTTGTTCCTTATTTTGTGATTCCCTTGCAAAATATAACACACTGCCATTGCTGTTTAACTAATTAATGATCTATGTCAAAAATAAGGCCGGCAATCACCTCCTGCTTCTAGTTTGCCTAAAATCTTTATCTTCATCTTATAATTAATGTTTCAATGAAATTACTCCTTTGGGATTACATCATAATTTGATTTCCATTTTACATTCTAAAATCTGTCATCAAATGAACTAATATTAATAGAATTAACTTCGTATTTAAAACTTAGCATCAAATAACTTATTTCTGTGAAATGTTTTGGATTGAACAATTCACATTACACTATACATTTTCTACAAATGAAGTAGAGGTTCTATGTTTGGGTTTTCTTTCTTGCTTTTAGTAATATTTTGGAGTTATTATTAGTTTTGCTTGTGCAATAGGGAACTGCACATGCCTAGGTGTCAAACACACAAATACCTTAGCAGTAAAAAAAAAAAAAAAAAAGAGTACATAAAAAGCTTAATAAGCTCTCTATGTTTATGAGTTAATGACTTGGTGTATGAAAAGAAAGGTTTTGCTTTATGTATATTTTATTTGCTTATCCGTTGAGACTATTGAGATCTTGAATTTTTACTAATTTTTCATCATGACATTATTTTTATGAGGCCATTGAATTATCTTATTAATTTTGAAAATATTTTGTTGATGCTTTAAAATTTGTTGATCATTTTTTAATACTTGAAGAAATATTTTGGTCTCTTAGTCGTTGGTTTTTGTACTTATGTAAAGTTTCTTTCGTTATGCAAATAAGAAATGCAATATCTGAAACTTATTTAGCATCAGAGAGGTCTGCCAATTCAGCCGCTCTTTTGGTTGGAGACCCTACCGCTATGCGTGATCGTGAGATGTTTGTGCTTGAGGATACTGTTAAAAGCACTGTTGCTTGACAATCCATTTCATCAGCTTTGACTTTGAGTAGAAATTCTAACTTCTATGACATTGACGAATGGATTTCTCTAATCTTGGGATAGTTTTGGATTTTGTTTATAATATAGTTTTTGGATAGTTTAGAACTTTTTGGACAATTTAGAGTTTTAGGATTTTTAGATAGTTCTAAAGTTAAGTATAGTTTTTAGCTGTTTGAAATGTATAGACAATTGTTGAATGTTCATAATTTATGAATATAGTTTCTTTTGATACTTGAAATAATATTTTGGTGGTTGATTGATATTTTGCAAAGCTTGTTTGTAATTCTTGTTGGATTGTACAAAATAAGTAAAATAGAACCTACTAAAAAAAAAAAAAAACTATATATTCTACGGCAAGCATAATAAGTCATTGTATTACATATTTTACAGCGCACAATTAGTGTTGTTATTTGTCTCACCAATTAACAGCGTGCAAAAGTAGTTGTAGAAAAAGTAACAACAACGCACAAAATCTGCCGTTAAATAGTTTTTAACGGCGTACTTTAGCATGTCGTAGAAAAAGTAACAATGATGCACAAAATCTAATGTTAAATAATTTTTAACAGTATGCGAAGCATGTCGTTGAAAGTGAATGACTTTCTATGACTGGTTATAATATAATGCGCGCTACACATTGTAGAAGGTAACAAAAACTTAACAAAAAATTTACCATTAAAAAAATTAAACAATACTACAGTTATTTAAAATTAATACGTAAATGCAAGACCTTCCTAAATTTCGCCAAATGTCCCAAAATAATTTCGTGCACCTAGGTGATATTAAAAATAATTGGTTTGGTTAACAAGTCTTTTGAGGTATTGATTAACAAGGTTTAAATTGATTGTATATTATTTATTGCACATACTCTCATTTATTATGTACAAATATTTTAAACTTTTTATCAAATATCCTTTTACTCCATTTGTAATGCATTTATTATTTTCTTAGACAACTAAATGTAGAAATAGATATTTTGATAAAATAACCATTTTATTTCATCCAGTTAACCAAAACTATCTTAAGGCACTAATTAACAAAATCCTTAAATCATAGTTGAGGAGATAAAATAACCTTTCATGAGTCCTTTTCCCAACAGGAGATATAAGGTGAGAGATATGAATGAAAATAAAAATATTATGTTATTATGTACTCAATAGAAATTTTTAAAAGTATTCATAATTTTAACGTGTGATGTAAATTTAAATTTATTATGGTATAACTTACAAGATGAATTTAACCTAATTTTTTTTAATTTTGAACACTTTTATAAAACTAAAAAAAATAAAATAAAATAAAACTTAGCATTGTTCATAATGGGAAGACCTACCTACAATTGTAAAATAAAAACTTGCTTTAATGTACTCAAATAGTGGGAGTCCCGGCTTAATACAGTTGTATGAGGTTTGCCTTGGTAGTCGGTAGCATGTTTGATAATAATAAATAAATAAATAAATAAAGTGAAAGAAAGCAAGCTCTGCAAAAGAAAACAGCCGATCTCACACACATTCTCCAAAGGTGGTTTTTATCTTATGTAAGAGGTGGTTTTTGTGTAAGCTTTGGGTTCAACTACAGTGCATGGAATAGGTTTTCATATATGCTAATGCTACGTGTATTAATTAACATATTAATCAGTATATCAATATTAGTTATGATATTATTATTAATTTTATTCATTAATTACATTATAAATATCAAAAATTTCTTAATTATATCACATCATCAATTGGTATAGTAATTGCTGTATATAACATTATTTTTTCAAGTATGATACCAAAAATAGTTTTCTAATAAAAAAAGGGAGATAAATTACCAATACACCGCTTGACGTTTGATTAAAATATGGATCACCTCCTATATTTTTGGAAATTATATTTCACTCTCTGAGATTTCTAATTTCATAACAACTTACCATTTTTATTAATAAATTATCAAGTCAATTAACAATTTTTAATGATGTTATAAATATATTTCAATTAATAATTTAAGTAATTTTATTATTTTATATGAGAGAAATTATGAATTTTATTTATTCAGTTAATTCTGTTAAATAAAAAATTATGACAAGGGAGTATTTGTAATTTTTTAAATCATAGAAAACAGTCTGTATTTTAAGTAAATCTTAAAGGGTGTATTTATAATTTACCTAAAAAGGGTTATGTCACCGGGAGTGATGTGACTTCACTTCTTTTCTTTTTTTTTAACTAACAAGTAGTATGAAAAAGTTATTTGATATTCATGGGACATAGTTACGTGTTATTTTAAATGTGTTGTAATTAGTGAAAATGTGGGATTTATAATTTTGTATTGAGTGATTGAAAATAACTGAAATATGGTGATTTGTGATTGACAAGTGATATAACTACATGGCGCACCTGAATCAAGAAATAAATTTTCAATAATATGACATTTATATAATATTTCACATCAAATTATTTATATAAAAAAAATTAGACTAATCTTTTTTAAAATTTAAAAAATTCATTAAGTACCATAAAATTTAACATAATTCTATTGAACTTTCTTCAAAATTTATTAATTTAAATAAAATTTAGCTAATATCTCAATAATATTTTGTTAGTTACATGAATAAAAAAATGATGTTATTTATTTAATATTGAAATATATACAGTACATTCGTATTTATTCTTGTGTTTATAGAAAAAATTTATAATACACATTCTTTTTTTGATATGTACTATATGTATAATTAAGAACTTTGTGATTTTTTATTATAACTCGTTGTGTTATTGATTATGAGTACAATTATATCAAACTTATAAGATTAATTATATTTAGTAGTAAATTAACTCGTAACAAAATGGTAATTAGAGTCATATTAGTAAACTTCTTTATTAGTGGTGAGCATGATTTAATTTGGTTTGTTTAAGAATAAACTCATGACTAAACGATTGCTTATAGATTTTTAAAATTTAGAAAGAAACTATAAAAATCTTAAAACAAAATCAAACTAAAGAAGTAATTTTATAACATAATCGCAATACATTACTCATAACTTACTCGAACATTAAGCAATGTGCTATCATTTCACTAGACTTTACTTACTATTCAATGAGTTTCCACTTACTATTTTATTACACTTCACTTACTACTCAATTTTGATTTCACTTATTACTTAACGAGCTTCCACTTACTACTTCAATAGACTCCATTATCTACTCAATTTTGGTTTCACTTACTACTCAATTAGCTTCCATATGCTATTTCATTAAAGTTCATTTACTACTCAATGAGACTCTACTTACTACTAAATTAAACCCTACTTATTACTTAATGAGACTCCACTTATTACGGTTGATACTCTACTTACTACTCCATCAAACTTGACTTATTATCCAATTAAACATTGTTTGTTACTTAATGAGACTCAACTTACTACATAATCAAACTCCTTCACTACTGCTTAAAAAGACACCACTCAATTGGACTTGATTTACTATTCATTTAAATCCCACTTGCTACTCATTTAAATCACATTTAGTTCCATCATATTAAATCCTACTTACTATTCAATGAGAGACTTCACTTACTAATCAATTAAATTTCACTTATTACTCAATTAAATATATTGTTTACTACTTAATTGGACTTAACTTATGACTCAATGAAACTCTACTTATTATTTTATTAGACTTTGCTTACTACTCAATTAAACTCTATTTATTACACAATAAGACTTGACCTACTATTCAATTAAACATTACTTACTACTCGCTGACACTTAACTTACTATACTAACTACTCAATTAAATTCATTCATTACTCAATCAAACATGACTTGCTCAATAAGACAGCAATTCATTTGATCTATCCTACTCAATGATACTTGATTTACTATCATATTAAACTTGAATTACTCCTCATATTAAACCACGCTTACTACTCCATTAGACTCGATTTTTTATTCAATGAAATTTCACTTACTATTTAATGAGACTCCACTTGCTTGATAATTAGACTTTCACTTATTACTTAATCAAACATTTGACTACCGACAACTATTGAGTGGTAAGTAGAATTAGAACGAATAAAATGATTTGACTTATTACTTAATCAAATATCTGACTACTATCAACTATTGATTGATAATTAGAATTAGAACAAATAATAAGCATTATATTTAAGAATGATAAGTATTGTCAATTTGTCGTAATAAGTGATAAGTACTATCACAATTGATACTAAGCCAAAGCACCTTCTGCATCATCATCGACAACTTGTGCTCTATGCCCAATCCCAAATTAGCTATACATGTCCTTTTTGTATGAACCCTATTCTCATAGTCACCTGTTTGCTCTACCACACAAGAAGTTATTACTCAATGAGATATTTCAATTTCTACTTACTACTCTATTAGACTTTAGTTAATAGTTATTGAGTTTTCACTTACTACTCAATCAAACGATACTTACTACTTAATTAAACATGACTTGTCAATCAATAAGACACCACTTCAATAGACTTAAGTTAATAGTCAATGAAATTATGCTTAAATAGAAAACGGTAAATATAAACGTTACCAAACAGGTTCTTAAATAGTAATTACTATTTTGAGGTGTTGTAGGTAAAAATAAAAAAAATAAAATAAAATAAAAAACTATTTTATATTAATGTTTTTAGGGTAAATTACACTGACACCTCCTGAGGTTTATATTTATTATAGTTCCCCCCTCATCTTTTGGAAATTACATCTCCCCCTGAGGTTTAAAGTTTCATTACAAATTCCCCCCCTCAGCAATTTAATTTTTTTAAATACCAATTTTGTCTTCATTGGGTAAATTACATTGACATCCCTCATATTTTAGAAATTACAATCTCCTCCCTAAGATTTAAAGTAGCATTACCAATTGCCCCATCGGTTAGTATTGTTGGAAAAAAATTCATTGAAAAAAAAATTTGTTAGTAAAATTTTTAAATTTTTGTTTAAAAACCAACGTAAACTCATTTTTTGAATTTACGTTTTTTTCTCAAATTTACAAACTGAGACGACCATTTATAAACAAAAAAAAAAATTATCAAATAAGTTTTTATGACAGTTTTTTAAATTTTTGTAAATATAAATTGAAAACTGAAAACGAAATGATTACCAAATAGATCTCAGATGGTAAAAATGTCATAAAGTTAACACATAATTAAATAATTTATCAACGTAAGAAATGACTTATCAAAAGATTCTTGGGCTATGAATGGTTTGATTTTTAGAATTTTTTTTAAAAAATTAAAAATTAAATTGGTTAAGAAATAAAAAATAAAAAAATAATTATCATTTAAGGGTAAAAAATAATTATCATTTTAACTTTTGGGCATGTTATATACATATGTATGGCTGTTTCAATTTAATTTGTAAAAAATTATTTCTAACCACTCGAAAGATAAAAATTATATAAAAATGATAATTATTTTTTATTTTTTATTTCTTAACCAGATTAATTTTTAATTTTTAAAAAAAAATTCTAAAAATCAAACCATACATAGCCTAAGAATCTTTTGATAGGTCATGTCTTACGTTGGTAACTTATTTAATAATTTGTTGATTTTATGACTTTTTTACCATCTGAAACCTGTTTGGTAACCATTTCGTTTTCAGTTTTCAATTTATATTTACAAAAATTTTAAAAACTATCATAAAAACTTGTTTGATAATTTTTTTGGTTTATAAATTATTGTCTCAGTTTGCAAATTTGAGGAAAAAACGTAAATTCAAAAAATGAGTTTATGTTGGCTTTTAAACAAAAATTTAAAAATTTTACTAACAAAATTTTTTTTCAATTTATATTTTTTTCAAATAATTTTTTTTCTAATTAATTTTTTTTTCAATGAAATTTGTTTCCAACTAATACTAACTGAGGGGGCAATTGGTAATGCTACTTCAAACCTTAGGGAGGGGATTGTAATTTCTAAAATGTGAGGAGTGTCAATGTAATTTACCCAGTGAGGGCAAAATTGGTATTTAAAAAAGTTAAATTGTTGAAGGAGGAAATCTGTAATGAAACTTTAAACCTCAGGGGGAAGATGTAATTTCTAAAAGGTGAATGGGGAACTGTAATAAACATAAACCTCAGGGAGTGTCTGTATAATTTACCCATGTTTTTAAAATTAAGTTTAAATAACTTACAATTTAAAAATATTTTATTTACAAACTTTTTCTTTTTTATTTATTTTTAATATTATATTAAAAATTAATTTTTCACAATAATGACTATTTTAAAAAATTAGTAAATTTTAACAAATTTTAATAAATTAATATTTACATATCATATTTTACTTCTTACAAATCATAACAAGACAAATATAGAGGAAAAACAGTTAAATATGATATGTCATTAGTTTTATATATTTAAAATTAATTTAAAATATAAAAGATGACACAATTTCCAAGAATTGAAGGCTATTTAGTAGGTAATATTTTAAATAGTAAGTTTATTCATAACAAATAGTAAGTGAGTGAATACTAAATAGTAAATCTGTTTGTAGCAACTGATAAGTTAATATCATTTTTTTTATTTCAAAATTAACCAAAACTACTTTACCTTATGAAAAACTACCTTTTTTTTTTTTTTTATCTAGTTTTACTTTTAATTCATCTGATGACTAATATTTATCTTATTTAAATTTAATAATTTATATTTTTTTATGCACCATACATAAAAATCACTCAGCAGAATTTTCCCCTACCTTTATATACCCCAACAGACTATTAAAAACAAAGGTTGTGAGGTTTAATTGGAATGGTAACAAAAGCAAAAGACAAAAAAACATCAAACCTCAGAGCTAGTTTTGAAGCTTTTGATGAAAGTAAAGAAATTGCTTTTTAAAAAGAGACTACCAAAAACAATGACCTTAAGCCTACCTATATGGCCCCATTTAACACCTAAAATTAACTTTACACATCAGAAATAGAGTGATTAAAGGACTTCAATGGTCCTACAAACAAGCAGCCACTCATTGCACCCAAGAGGGAATTCATAAAGCATTACAAAATTTCAAGGCTATTAAGCCAAGTAATATTTTCATATATTCAAATGATGAGAAGTTATTCAGTGATTCGGAAATATAGTTAGTTGGTATTTTAATATTATTGTGATTAGGGAAGGAGGTAGAATTCAGAATTTTGTTTTGGAACATGGAGGAACAACAAAATTTGAATCTTCTGTAGTGTATTGTCTACAATGCACCTTATAATGTCCTAAAATAATGTCATTTTTAGTGAAGGAAAAGATAAATGAGACACCTTTCTTTTATTTATTTATTCATTTTTAAGTTTAGCCTTAAAGCAACGTAATTTTAAGACACTACAATGTGCACTATAGACAATGTATTATACAATATCAAGATTTAAAACAATAGAAAATATAATATTTAGTTTGAATATTTACTAATAAATCTCATCTCATAAACAAGAACTCCTATTAGTAAAGAGTTTTTTTTTCATGTGATCATATTTTTTTATTTTAGTACTATTTTAGTAAACAACTATATCATTTTATTAATGTGACATGTTTGATGTGATACTCCAATGTGGTAGGTATTAATGTGACACTCCAACAATATATCACTCCAAAAAAATTAAAAACTCCTTAATGTACTTTTTTTAAATGTAACAACGTGACAGATATGATGTGACATTTCAAAATTTTTACTCCAAAAAAAATGAAAACTTTGTAGTGTACTTTTCCCAAATATGACAACGTGACGGGTATGATGTGACACTTCAAAAAAAATAAAAGTTTCTTAGTGTACTTTTCTCAAACACGACAACGTGATGAGTATGATGTGACACTCTAAAAAAAATTAAAAACTCGTTACTGTATTTTTCTCAAATGTGACATGTGACACTCCAACGTATTGGGTATGATGTGACACTCTAAAAAAATTAAAAGCTCTTGAATGTACTTTTTTCAAATATGACACTCTAACGTGACGAGTATAATGTAATACTAAAAAAAATTAGTGTATTTTTTCTAAATATGACACTCCAATGTGATCGGTAAATGAATCATTACACATCTAAAATGACTAAATGGATCACAAAAAAAAAATATGAGACGTATATAAATTATAAATTCAAAATCGGTGATGCTCCGGAGCTCTAAAAGCAGAGCACTAAAACAGCATTATTTTGTCTTTTTCTGTTCTCTTTTTTGTCATTACTTCACTGTTTTTTTTTTTTTTTTTTTTTTTAATTGCTGACAGCTCATTAGAGCTGTCCTTTGTGAGCTCTAATTAGAGCTCTTAGGCATTTTCCATTCAAAATATAAGAGTTATCAATCTCCCTATTCAGTTATTGGCGCGTGGCGAACCACGAGGCATCCCAAAAGACACCGGAAAATATTTCCAAATGAGGGACCATAGACCATAATCTTTACACATGGTGTAATAGTAGTGGGTTGGTTTGTAGCTTTAATAATGGAGTGCAAGATTAATTTGTGTAAAAATGCTTTTTAGACGTTGACACCTATTCAAATCTAGTGTGCTTCCATGGTCCTTGTAAAGCACCTCTGTGCCTAGTAGACATTCATACCTGTATTTAGCCACCCTCTAATAAGCCAAAATGCCCACTTCACTTTACACACAGGAGACAGATAGACATTTGGTATGGTTTTTTCTCAAAATTTCAAAAATATAAAGGCCCCCGCCCCCCCCCCCCCCCCCCCCAAAAAAAAAAAAAAATTGAAAATATGTATTATTTTCATTTTTTTTTTTTTTGTGAAAAAAATAAATTATTATTATTATTTTTCTATATTTCTTACAAAAATAAATTATTTAAAAAAATCAAAAATAGTTCATCAGAAATTTTTTCGTATTTAATATATATCTCACCAGCAACTAAGACAACACATTTATACAGTCTGCCACAATTGTTTAGTCTCATTTTCCATTATTAGAGTAATAATGCAACCAACATTAGAGAATAATTGAGAGAGAAAAAGCAACAAACAACTAAGCATTAGGAGGCAACTTTTTGGACCAAAAGAGTAAATAACTAAACAAAAACATTTCCATTAACTAGAACCCTAAATCACAGTCATTTTTCCCTTAGTTATTACTCTACTAGTCCACTCATATACACATACAATATGAAGGTATTCCCGTACATATACAAGTAGTATAAGTTTAGTATACCCCATAATTTGGAATGCCAATCATGCCCCTCATCACATAATAAAGCACCCATTTGGATTTTCATCACTAAACATCTCAAACGAATCTAACGGTTGTCGTGGATAAGAGTCCAAATCAGATGGTGGAGGTTCTGTCTCTGGACCAGGATGCACATAGGCGTATGATTGCGGTGGTGGTGAGGCATAGTACGATGTCGTATAACTGCTTGTAGGATACGATGTATTGTAACTCACAGCATATTGGTAACCAGCATGACGTGGAGGGCTGAGATTAACTGGAGGTCGGCCAACATAATGATCAGGTGCACCACCACTTGATGGTGGTGGGTAGTATTGAGGTGGGTATTCATATCCGTGGTGGTGATGACGTGGGGGGATGAAACTAACAGGTGGTGGTGGGCCAGCATACTGATTTTCCAATCTCGTAGTCGCTGGCCCATCACCAGTTGATGGTTTATCTTCAACTGTACTTTTTTGCTCCTCATTTTTCATTTTTTTACCGCTATTGTCACTATCACCATCACTTTCCTTGTCACCGCCTTCACTATCACCACCTTTTTTGTCGGCCACAGGCAGTTTGCCAGCCGATCCGGTTTCCGGTTTCTTACCCTCGGATTTCGACTCCGCCACTTC
>JAPPVO010000029.1:116872065-116962350 GCA_030407325.1 Camellia japonica
CCTAAAACACGCCCGGTCTAGGAGACCTTAAATCCTTGGAAGGTGAGAAACCCTCGTCTGATGAGGTACGCGTGCCCCATCTTGCATTTCATTACATCTCGAGGCATGTAGGCCTCGTTTTTGCACTCCATTTTCCATCCAATGAGGTATGCGTGCTCATGTTTCATTTCATCCTCACTTGCATTGTTTTGCATCCCGTGTGGCACGTGTTGTCACATTATTGCAAATTACCCCAACGACGGTCCGGCGGGACCCTAAAACACGCCCGGTCTAGGAGACCTTAATCCTTGGAAGGTGCGAAAACCTCGTCTGATGAGGTACGCGTGCCCCATCTTGCATTTCATTACATCTCGAGGCATGTAGGCCTCGTTTTGCACTCCATTTTCCATCCAATGAGTACGTGCCTCATGTTTCATTTCATTCATCCTCACTTGCATTGTTTTGCATCCCGTGTGCACGTGTGTCACATTATGCAAATTACCCAACGACGGTCCGGCGGGACCCTAAACACGCCCGGTCTAGGAGACCTTAAATCTTGGAAGGTGCGAAACCCTCGTCTGATGAGGTACGCGTGCCCCATCTTGCATTTCATTACATCTCGAGGCATGTAGGCCTCGTTTTGCACTTCGTTTTCCATCCAATGAGGTACGCGTGCCTCATGTTTCATTTCATCCTCACTTGCATTGTTTTGCATCCCGTGTGGCACGTGTGTCACATTATGCCAGTTGCCCCACACACGGTCCGGCGAGACCTTAAACACGCATAGTCTGGCGAGACCTTAAACCCGCTCATTTGCATCGTCATGCATAATTTTGCATCCCGGTCTAGGAGACCTTAAATCCTCTGAAGGTGCAATTCCTTTGGTGTTCGTCGTGCCCGAACGACTTTCGGTGGTCTGGTAAAGCCACTTGTCTGTGCTCGCGGTGAGTTCCTAGAAGACCAATTGGGACGGTGAAAACTAGAGTTCGAACGGCTTATGCCTAGAACGCAAAGGTTCGGGATCTCCGAGACTAAAGTCTGGTTTAAATACCCAGGGGGTGTACCCTCAGCTTGAAATCTGTATGGAAGCCCCATAGGTTGAGGCGGCGTGTTTACGCCTCGATTCTGGATACTGAACCAACCTAGTATATCGCCCTATTGGTAAGATAGGGAAAGCCGCAATCATAGTCATTGCATCATACTGCATATGTCATGCATCATGCTATATTGCATATGTCATGCATTTTCAAACCAAAAACAAAAAAAAAACACATGCATATCAAAAAAAAAAAAAAAAAAAAGAACATGCATTGTCATGCATCATTGTAGTATAGTGCATATGTCATGCATTTTCTGTAAACCTCCATGCATTTAGTTTGCATGCATCCACTGCATCATCTTCCATCCATGGCTTGCGCCTTTCCAGGTTGAGCTTGGTCTGGTATGTGCTCATACTTTTCACGTCTATACACTCATAGTTCTTGTGTGCGTCGCGCCTTGAGGGCTTCGACACCTTTTCTATGTTAGACATGGCTTGTACGTATACATGCCCTTCCTAGGCAAGATTTGGTTTGGCCCGCGTGCCATATCCATTGTATCCATTCCATTGCATTATAATTGCATGCATCCACTGCATCATCTTCCATCTATGGCTTGCGCCTTTCCAGTTGAGCTTGGTCTGGTATGTGCCTCATACTTTTCATGTCGAGCACAGTTTTTGTGTCGCGCTATTCTTGACGAGCTTGGTTTGAGGTTGCGGCACATTTTCTGTGTTAGACGGTTGTATGCGTACATGCCTTTCCTAGGCAAGACTCGGTTTGGCCCGCGTGCCATATCCATTGTATCCATTTCCATTACATTGTAGTGTAATTGTTGCATCCGGCATTAGGATCATTATTCCCTCCTCAGCGGGTCGTTTCCCCACTTATGTCAATCCACCCAATACTTGTTCTTATGTCTGTCTACATTACTCATAGTTCTGTGTGCGCTCGCGCCTTGAGGGCTTCGACACCTTTTCTATGGTAGACGGACTTGTTACTCCATCAATCTATCTGACATTTGTGTGGTTTCGAACCGCTCATGATTGAATCATGATTCAATTGCCCTGCACGTAGTTTGCATTAGTTTCAATTGCATTGCATTATCATTTGCATTATTCATACATAGTTTTGTATATATTGCATATTATTTAGCATTCACATCGCATATGTCATGCATGTTGCTAACAATATTGTACCTGTTAAGTTTGCTTTCTTTCCAGGCACGATATTGTATGTACGGTTCATTTACCGCTGGTGGAACCAGGCGAGCCGCACAGGTATTGTATCTCCCGAGTGAGACGTTTTGAGAATTGCATAATTCTCTTACATCCTTTCTGCATTGTAGTGTAGACTGTTGCATGTTAGCTTATAACTGTCGCATGTATGCTTCATTACAGCTTTCTTTGCATGATCATAAGTTATGCTCGGCTTCTTGCATTTCAGTTGCATTTGCCCCGCCTACGGGCGCATACCTTATCTTGGCTTGTATGCCTGTGCATGAACTACGCTGGTTTGATTCCTAAGGGATACGTAGGCAGCTTGCGAGTTCAACCATTTGCGCTTTGTATGTTGTCCAAGTCTTCGGCCTTGTCAAAAATGGGTCGTCTTTGGGCTTTGACATTCACTCCCGTCATTGTTATGACTTTCGAGTTCTGTCAAAGAGGGGCAACTGTAGACACCCCATTTTTGACCGTCCTCAAGACTTGGACGTCACCGTTGGAACACTCGGTGATTATCCATGTTTGTGTTCGTTTGGAGTTCTCGGAGTTCTCGGCTACGCGCGCCTTGCCTCAGGACCTCCGAACTCGACCATTTGGTGTTTGGTTTCGCACCAAACACTTGTGTTTTGCCTTGGGAGGGCAGGGAATGCTTTGTGAGGCATCCCCACATACCACCGGCTGTGGCTAGAGGCCACCGGCTGGCTGGTGTGGACACCGGCACTATATTGTGCCGGTCGGCACTATTTTGTGCCGGTCGGCACTCTTTTTGGCAAAATGACCATTTTGCCCAGCCGGCTACTTTACAGCTGCTTTCTGAGATATTTTCAGACAGCTGTTTAGCTCTTGTTTCCCCTCCATACACGTGTATGGAGGGATGAGCCCTTGGATGACTTAGTTTGTAAGTCTTTGTTGCCTATAAGGAGAAGGCTCTTCTCTTGGCTCAAGGGTTAGCAAAATTTAGAGAGCTAGAGGGGAAAAGAGAGAGAGAAGCTCTGGTTTTTCTAGGGTTTGAGTTGCATACACCTTCTATCTCTATTCTTCTCTTGTGTGTCTAGGTGTTTTGTGCCTTACTATTGCACACAAACACCTAGTGTCTCACCTTCTCCTTGCAACTGAGGTTCTAAGGGCTGGTTTTTAGTGTTCTTGACTGGTTTGGAGCTCAAGGAACCAACAACTCCAACCTTTGTGAAGAAAAGCTTCAAGGGTAAGAAACTTACTTTATTTACCCCATTTTTGCACTCCTTTTTACCTGGTTTAAAACAGTTTTTGAGCTTAGTGTTTGGCATAAAAAGTTCTGTTTTTTAAGCCTCTTCATTGTATATTAAGGGTGTTTTGTGGTTTGGGGAAGTTTGACCCCCTTTAGGCCTTGAAAAGGGCTCATTTTTGTGCTATTTTGGAGAGATCCGGGACTTGTGTGCTTGGACCTCTCCACCACTGAAATCTTGAGGGATTTCAATGGTGGAGATGGTGCCTTAAAGTCCTAGAAAGGGGAGGGCCACCCCCTCTCCTTGATGTCCTTGGAAAGGGCAAGTTTTGGCTTCCAAAGAAGCACCATGTTTGAGTGTGTGTTGAGCATGCCTTGGTTGTTTTCCATGCTTATATTGCCATGATATAACATGCCTCCAAGTTGGTTTTGGCCTCCTATGCATGCTTAGTATAGTTGCCTTGTAATGCCTCCTTATGCCTTAACATGTCTAGGTAGCGTGCCTCCATTTCTAGCATGTTTTAGACTTGTGTTTGTGAAGATTTTGTGCTCATATTACCATGTTTTAGCTCTGTCCATAAGTATCTTGGTCAATCTTAGCATGTTTAGTATGGCTCCCTTGTATTTGGCTTGTTGGCCTTAAGAGCATGAGTGTGTAGCATGCTTTGTTTGCATGATTTTTGATGGTTTGGAACCATTTCTTGTGCTATTTCAGTCCCCTAGAAGTGCTTGTATGTTTACATTGCATGCCTCTTTGTGACTTCTTAAGCTAGTGTTAAATGCTCCATGTGTTGGTCATGTTGCATGCCTTTGATTTCAAGCTTCTTAGATGCCATCTAAGTGGTCCTTTGGGCCTATTTTGACATGCTAAAAATCTGTTTTGAGTTGATAAGTGCATGCCATAATTGCTTTGCATAAGTGTAGTTCAATGCCTCATTGGCTTGCCTTGGAACCTTGGCCATTCATTGCTTGCTTAGCCTACTTTAATGCTTGGTTTAGCACTATGTTGGCATGAATTTCAGAGCTTTCAATGCATGCTAATAGTCCATGTTTGACTCATTTCAAGTGTGCTTGAATGTCGTCTTGTTTATGCCTAAGTATTGGTGCCTTGATTTGTGCATGTGTGCATGTTTGTTTGGGCCCTCATAACTTGGCATTTTGGCTACTGATTTTAGGCCTTTTTGAGTTGCCTAATTCATGTCTAAGTCCATCATTTCATTGGTTTGCATGCTCACCTTGCATGCTTGTTTGAACCTTTTACATAAGTGTGTTGCATAGTCCACATTGCATGCTTAGTTGACATGCTTAGGTTTGCATTTCCATGTGCATGTTTGGCCTCTTGAAGTGAAGTATGATGGAGGTTGAACACCCTTGTTTGCTTGTTTGATTTGCACACATTTGAGATCAAAGTTGCATCCTTGGCTCTTAGGGCCATCACGCATGGAAATGCGCGATTGGTGGTCCAAGGACCGAGGCACATCCCCCTTTGAGTCCAAAATATGATAAGGATTGTGTTTGGTGCATACATGCTTTGAATCACATTGCCATGCATTTTGTTGCCCTCTGCTGCTGTGAGTTGCAGGTTTTGCAGGCATTTTGTGCCGACCGGCACTTTTTAGTGCCGACCGGCAGTGAATTGGCAGCCGATAGCTTCACTCAGTGCCGGTGGCCACATCCTTCAGCCGGTGGTGTTGTACCTCAGCCGGTGGTACTCCCCAGTGCCCTGAGAGGCACTCTTGGGACTTTGGCAATTTTCAGAGGAGGGTAGCAGGGAAAACAGAGGCACACTTGCATGACAGTGCGATTCCGAGCCAATTCCGAGCGCGCGCTGCATTTGGGCCCTCCTCCCGAGGCATTTACTGTTTTAATTAGATTAATTATTTGTCTAATTAATTTAGTGAATTTGTAATAATTAATTAGCTTGCGTAGTTAATTATTTGTATTATTATTTTGGTCCCTCCGAGCGAGGGCAAAATTGTAATAAGTGTGTGTGAGTGGGTGTATGTCTTCCAATCCCCATTTCTTTCTATCCCTTTTATTTACCTGCTTACGATGGTAGATTAGGGCACGTCTATTTTCAACATACCTTATGCAATGCATGTGTGCATCCATGCATTTGTTTACATGCACCGGGCTCGGCACATCATGCAAACTGCATTGTATTTCAATTCCAAATTGAATACGTGATAGTTGTTGCATTTCATGTGCCATGCTTAGGATAGCCGAGCCTGTCTAGATTACATTCCGCATGCGATGCATTAGCCACTTAACATGAACTAGGTCATGCATGTTTGCTAACCGGGTTATTTGTTTTTGGCACGGAATACGATGTAAGTATTTTATGCTTTAGCACTTCGCATGCGTGTGAATGCTAACATGACAGTATGCTTACCATGCGGCTAAATGCTTATGTGTTATAAACTGTTTGAATGCCTGTGGGTGAAGGTTGGATTGTTTGAGTTGGAACAAACTCATTGAAATCCGTTTTTTAGCCTACTTGCGAGTAGCAAATTCGAAAGCATTTTCAAAACAAACGGATATGCAATGCTTATTTCCAAATTAGGCGATCTAGTCTATACTTGTTTGCTGCGCGCATAACATAGTAATTCTAGGCTAATAATTGGGATAAGAGCATGTAATGTTTTCAAAAAAGGATATCACGGTTAGTAGAGGCCGGTCTTCGGACCGGGCGAAAGGGGGTGCTCATAGCTGACCTTCCCCGATCGTACCCAAGCTCCCGAGCCAAGATCACTTTGGTGATGACGGACACGTGGCCTTCGGCACCGAGTCAGGGTTTCCTAAATTCCCCCATTAAAAAAATATTTAGGTGGCGACTCTGTAATCTGGCAAAGCAGTCCATGTTTGGCACTACTTTTTCAAAAATCTGTTTTTCTTCAAAACGATTTGCCAGAGTTGGACTCTTTGGTTCAGATTTAGAACCGCGACACAAAAAGGAGTCCGAACTGTAGAGTGAAGCCCACGGGCGCGTCTACAGATACCTTTGAAAGCAATTTGATGCTCTGCTGTCCACACAAATTCCTCTTCATCTTTCAGCCTTAACAAGGAAGAAAATACTTTAGTTTTCCCTGCAGTGTTAGAAATGAACCTTCAAAGAAAGTTAACCTGTCCAAGGAACTTTTGTAATTCTTTCTTACTTGATGGAGGTCTGACTTCAATGATGGCTTTGGCTTTATTCTGGTCAATCTGTATTCCTTTCTTTTGTACCACATAGCCCAAGAAGTTTCCACATGATACGCCAAAAGCACACTTAAGAGGATTGAGCTTCAATTTGAACTTTCTCATTCTTTCAAAGGCTACTTCTAAGTGAAACAGATGCTCCTTCATGGATTGGGATTTAACTACAATGTCATCAATATAACACTCTAAATACCCTCCAATGAGGTCATGAAAGATAGTGTTTATAGCCCTCTGATATGTAGCTCCAGCATTCTTCAGGCCAAATGGCATTTTAACCCATTCGAAAGTGCCAATATTTCCAGGACATCTGAATGCTGTCTTGTGGACATCCTCCTGTGCAATGTAGATCTGGTTATAACCAAAATGCCCATCCATCATTGATAAACTTGATGCCCTGCTGAACTGTCTATCAACAGATCCACTATAGACATAGGGTACTCATCTTTTGGAGTTGCTAAATTCAAGTTTCTGAAATCAATGCATACCCTCATTTTACCATTCTTCTTAACCACATGCACAATATTAGATAGCCATTCCACATACCTGGCTGTCCTAATAAAGTCTGCTTTGAGTAGTCTAAGAATCTCCTCCTTGACTTTCTGAATTACTTCTGGACTCATTCTTCTTGGTTTTTGCTTGTATGGCTTGAAGTTAAGTTTCATAGGGAGCCTATGTTCCACTAATGACCTATCCAATCCTGGTAGTTCATTATAAGACCATGCAAAGCAATCTTTATATTTCTTTAGAACAACCAACAACTGGTCCCTGTCCAGAACATTCAGACAAGCACTTATGTAGGTGGGCTGCTGTATAGAATCTTCCCCTAAATTTACTTCTTCTAAGGGGTCTTGTGTCTGAGAACTTATTGAAGCTTCTTCTTTGATTTCTTCTATCTTCGAAGCAATCTCCCTGCTTTGTTCTGCTCCCAGATTCTTTAATTCAACATCTTTGCCCTCCTCCTCATAGACAAAGTCTGTCCACAAGGCTTCCTCTTCCTGTATTTCCTGGACTTTTGTTTCAATGTCCAATGCACAGTATTTATCAAGGGTCAAAACTTTGACCTGTTGCTGCTTTTGCTTGCAGCCAATTATCATGGCTTCTCTTTCTTGCTCCTGTACTTTCTGGACTATTGAGTTTACATCCAATGTTGAGAATTTAATTAGAGCGAAAGACTTGGCTTCTTGTGTTTCATTTCTTTGCCTACAACCAGGCATCATTGTCATCTTTAACGACAACCTCCTCATCAACACTCTCCTGGACAAAGTGCTTCAGGTGTGTCACTTCTTCATCAGCCGTCACTTCGGCTGAGCCATCAGGTTTCCTCAGTATACTAAGTGGTGTCACTCCCTCAATATACAATTTGGCCTCTGCGAAGTCTACACAGGCTATGAAAGATTGAGGATCTGCATCAATTTCCTCTGTCTCTCCATTACCTAAGGCCATCATAATTTTCTGATGCAAAGAGGAAGGCACACATTTGTTAGTGTGAATCCAATCTCTCCCAAGTAAAGCATTGTATTTAGCATTACTGTCGATTATGAAGAATGCTGTCATGCAGTCCCTGGTTCCCACACTCAGGTTGATGGGTAGAATTCCCTGAGCCGTCTGTTTGTCTCCAGCAAAGCCAGCGATGGTTGTGCTGGTTGGGATTAACCTAGGATTCTTTTTCCCTAGTTTCTTCAAAGAATATTTCGGTAGTAAATTCACTGCTGCCCCATTATCTATCAGGACTCGGTTCAATTGTATCCCATTGAAGAAAGCCTTGATGTACAAAGGCTTGACATGTTGTGTCATAGAATTCGAGGAATACTCAAAAGGATACGAGAGGTTAATGCTCACCTCTTCTTCACTCTCATATTCAGTTTCCATTGGGGTAGCCATTCCAGAATCATCTTGTACCATACTCACTTGTGAGTCTTCACTAGAGACAGGAATAGGATCAATGTCTTGGTCATCTTGGTCCTCATCTCCAGCCTGGAACTCATGAGGCAGTATGTGTACCATATTGACTGATACTGGAGGAAATGAGCCAAATTGGATGGCTGGCTGTACCTGCTTCCCCTCTTGGCCACCTTGTTCAATTACTTCAGCAACATCCTCCATGCTGCACTCTGGCACTTCGTTGTTAACTGATTCCTTCGAAGAATCTTTCTCAACTGGTTTTTCAACCAAAAATGTTTGCTCAGCCATGAAGGCTTCGAACATTTCTTCCTCCACCATTTCTTTCTTTTGGCTTATGCCAATTTCTTCTTCTGTCTCGCTATCACTATCCATCAGAGCTTTCTCCAATCCTGCTAAGCTAGATTCCTCTCTGGCTTTTAGTTCAGAATGAACCTTGGCCAACCGTTCCCTGCTGCAACCCACCTTGCTTTGTAGAGTTGTCTTTGGAGTGTGGTCTGTCTTTGGAGTCTTCTTTCCCTTTGTCTGGACCAATGAAGAGCTCTCTCCATTTTCTTTCATATCTTTCTGGTACTGAGTGTACTTGCGCTGAATCTTTCTCCTTTGTGATCTCAAAATGACTGGGACCATATCTGGCTCCTTCGTCTTTGGGTGTTTAAGCAATACCCAATTGTTCGGAGCCACCAAAGGAGGTTTAACCATCCTTCCTTGATTTCCAACATCTCTCTGAGTGGGCACTTCCCTAGGTTTGTTCTGCATCACAAACCAATCTGGAACTCCAGGTACCCACGAACTTACTGACTCAGATGTTGAACTGCTTCTTTCTACCTTCGAAGCCATCTTCGAAGCTGGCTGTGAAGGCACTTGCTTGGTCTTGACCTCATGTTTCGAGCCTGATTCAGGCCTTCGATGAAGGTGGCCACTTTCTGTCCTGCGTGAGGTTGGTCTAGGAGGCCAATCTCTGGCTTTGATCCCATAACCTGAACTCTTCTCCAGTCTTCTTTCAGAATGACTACTCTCCATTCTGTAGTAGTTGGGTGGCCTAGACTCATACAGGGGCCTCTTGCCTTTAGCATGCATTCTATCGACTGCTGGTTCAACTACCAATGGCTGCTGCCTAACACTAGCCGGATATGGCCTTTTGTTGTAAGCATTGGTTGGTTTAGGGCGTCTTTGAACATCCCTGTAGTATTGTTTCCCATCAATTGGAAGCCCCTTCAACCATTTATAACTCAGTCTGCACCTGGGACACATCTTTTGCATTACTGCTGCCTCTAAGGAATCATCATCCAGTGATTCTTCATCAGAGTGTTCCCTCTGGTGTGAGAAACCTTGTCCAATAACTGGCAGATTTCTGGTGTCCTTTTTTATGGTGGCCTGGTTAGCAACATGCATCTGCACATTGACTTCTTCCAATTCTGTCAAGGACAAGTTCTGGAAGTCTAACATAATGACATTGGCTGCTACCTCTCCAACTTCTGGAAATGGATTACTGTCAATCCCCATGGCCTTTTCTGTTTTGGCTGGGAACTTCAAACTTCCTTTCCGAATTTGTTCTTGGATCCTGTCTCGAAAAACAATGCAGTTTTTAGTCGAGTGAGACCAAGAGTTATGCCATTTACAATATACTTTTCCCTTAAGTTCATCTGGAGATGGCAATTTTACTCCTTTAGGTAACTTAAGGAAGTTGGCCGCAAGCAAATGATCAAAAATGTCATCTGCCTTTGTTAAATCGAAAGAGTACTTTCTGTGAAAGTCTTTCTTTTTAAACTGCTGGTCAATTGTTGTATCCTTATGAATTAATGCCTCACAGATCACAGGTTCTTTGCCCACAATCTCTGCTGCATCGATCTCATAATTAGGATCTCTATAATATGTCTTGTACGATGCATTATTTCGATCTTGTTCCTCCTCTAGTAATGCTTCATACCTAGACACCTTATAGGTTAGTTCCACCAAATCTCTGAATTCAATTGAGTCAAACTTCTTTCGAAGCCTGAACTCTAAGCCATTTTGAGCCAATCTTACGAATTCTGGCTCTGGCAGGATGACTCTACATTTATTTCAAGCCCTTTTAAATCTAGCAATAAACTGAGTAGCCTTTTCTTCAGGCCTTTGACTCAATCTAGCCAAGTCTGCCATGGAAACCTCTGGCTCCGATTGGAAGAATTGGGCATGAAATGCCTCTTCCATTTGTTGCCAATTTTGAATGGAGCCAGGTGTAAGGTTGATGTACCATACAAATGCTCCCCCAGTTAGAGAATTTGGGAATAATCTTAGTTTCATATAGTCATGATTAGTAAATTCACCGCATTGAGCAGCAAACCTAGCAATATGCTCTACTGTTGATTGGTTTCCACTCCCATAGAAAAGGGTAAAATTTGGTATCCTGAACCCCCTTGGGTATTTATGTACCCTATCTACCCATTCTGGATATGGTTTTCTGTATACAGGAGTCTGGACCCCCCGAGCCATCGGTCCACACATCTCCCTAACAATATCAGCAATTTGGTTCATAGGGACCATATTTTGTGCCTGCTGAACCACTACTGGAGGGACAAACACAGGATTTGATGGACAAACTTGTGCTTGTGGTCCTCTTGATCCATAACGTGGTACATTTGGGACTGGTTGTCCTGTGGTGCAGGTTACTGTTAGGGGTGTGGGTAACCCCTTTGAGCCTGTCCAGCGAAAGGGCCTGCGAAAGGTGCTGGAACAGGTGTTGTGTCCCTTCCATTTGCAGGCCAACCTTCCAACCCCCCGGGTATAAATTCGAATAAGGGATTAGTAAACCCCCTTGTACCAGGTATGGCTTCGAACATGAGATTTGTGACCATTCTTATGCCAGTTTCTTATACTGGGCCAGATCCACCAATTTGTATGGCTTCATTGTTGGGTACTGAGGCATTTTGACCTACTACAGGTCTCGAAATGGGTTCATACCAAGACTAAGGTGATGGTCTTTCATAGTTCTGATTACTAGTTTGACCATTAGAATGTCCATTAACTTGCATAGGCTGTTTATCTCTAGCCAATCTTTGTTGAGGGACATTTAAAACTTTCTCGATGTGTCTTGTGTTTGTTGGTTGGTGGTTATTCATTCGATCCAAAAAGGATGTTGCCCACCTTTCCATTGTGTTCATTAATTGCTGTCCCATGGCATCTACTAAGCCATCCCATGGATTTATTGGATGAGTAGATGGAATAGTGGATGGTCCAATTCCTTGGTTTCGTTCAATACTATGAACATGTGGTTCTTGTCCTGAAGTACTGGTCTGTTCGACCATAGGTTCTGATAATATGGGAGTTTCCACAGGATGTGTTACCATATTATCCTTTGGATTAGGTATTTCTACCTCTCCTTCTACGCCTTCTTCCAAGCGTTCATTTTCTCCTTGTCTTCTTCGTCTAGCCATTTCAATGAGTCCCACTGGGCGTGCCAAAAATATATGTTGACTTTTTGGCTTTCGAAGGGTATTTTTGTTCAATCAGTCCTTACAGAAATGTTAATTGCCAACCAATTATCAGACGATTGTGTTTTAGTTCTTTCAGCCTCAATGAAGAGGACTTTTACTGGTGGCTTGACTTAGGAGAAATTAAACAAAATAACAGTTAAATGAAGAGCAATTGAAGTATTTCATTAGAATGAAAACTTACAATGATCCGAACTCAGCCTCGTAGAGGTTTACAGCGACAATCTACTTGAAACTACTCCTATGAATGAAGTGCAGTGCAGGAATGTAAAGAGCAGGAATTTAAAGAACAGGAAATGTAAAACTGGAAAAGAAAATATGTAAAGTAAGACTGGTTTGTATGATCAGAGTTCGGGGGACTTTTTCGGGGGTCTTCCCCGCTATTTATACTTCTCAATGATGGCCATCGAACTGCACTTCAAACCGTCGAACTGCTCCTCCATGATCGTTGATCATGCTGCCTTATAAGTAGTTCCACTACGCCATCACTTGCAGTTAGGCTTCCCTCCTATATTTGAATTTGAATCTGAGTAATCATTGAAGCCACGTCAACTTACACCTCTTTATTGATCCAATGCTACTCAGATCACGTGAGAACCAATATTAACTGCCACGTGTACGATCAGGATCGAAGACTTGAATAGTCTTCCTATACTACCCTTATTCTGCCACGTGTTAAATTGTAACTGGCTTGTACAAAATATGAAGCCAACAAAAGTGTAATTTACCCATTAATAAAATGTAAATGTTATATAATTTTAATTGAAGATTTTGTATGAATTTTCAGTTAGAATTGCTTTTTCCAAAACTTTTTAATTGTGAATAATTTTCTATTAATGTTTGATTTCATCCTTAAAATGAACTGTCTTGTAAATAGTGTTCTTTATTTTTTTTATTTTTTATTTTTATTTTTTTCTGGCATGAACTTTTGGAAAAATATAATTAGTCTCACACTTTTGACATAATTATAGTAATCTCTTTTAAAGTTTTATACACAACAATTAAGTTCTTTTTCATCAATAATTGATTAGTTGTATGTATGAAAAATAATGTTATCATCTTTAAAACGAGACTAATATTAAATAATATAATTTTAAAATAATAATTCAAAATAAAAAAAATATAGGTTTCAAAAAAAAAAAGAAGACATAATTAAAATGAGATGTATGATTGGAGCTAGTGTAAATAATAAAATTATCTAAAATTATTTTTCAGATATAAAAATATTATTTTTAATCTCCAAGTGAAAACTTATGGACTAAAAACAACACAATTATGACTATATTGAGCAAGTATTTAATAAAACACTAATCCAAAAAAAATACAAAAATTTAAAAGTATTAATTATTTAAAACTAAACAAATTATGATATATATATTATATATTACAACAAAAGTGGATTTTTTGTTTCACAAGTCTAGGAGAGCTTCAAAGTCTCCCTCAACAGTGTGCTCATTATTACTCATTTGTTGAGGGGTGATTTAGAGCATTAAATTTGAAACTCTAAAAACATCACTAATGAGGTGGCAATGAAAAGAAAAAAACAAAAAAACAAAATAAAAGTCAAACTATCACATCAATGGTGGAGTCCACATGATGCCACATCATTAATGGTGCATTAGTGGTGTTAAATTAGTGGTATGAAATATTTTTCTCATTTATTATAGGAGTCATGCTGCAGACCCCAGTTGGGTTAAGCCCCACCGAATGAAGATTCTCTCTTTGAGTTGTCTCCTTCACTTTTTATTTGTAGAGTTATTGGGCTTACTTTTGGGCCCAATTTCGATAATCTTTACCGTTCACATTTTAAGATTTATTGAGTATATTATACCTGTAAAAAATCAAGTTGATCGGATATCAGAAACTACATGTTCAATTATCAAACTAAAAACTATTTTTTTAAAAACTTTAATAAATGGTTTTTCGAACACATACTTTCTGATATCCGATCAATTTGATTTTTTACAGGTATGATATACTCAATAAATCTTAAAATATGAACGGTTCAAATCATTGAAATTGGACCAAAAAATAAGCCCAATAGTCTTGTAAGGAGGAAGTGAAGGAGACAATTTAAAGAGAGAATCTTGATTCGAGCCCCACCACCCTACATACACGTGGGGTCAAGGAAAGGTTACAAAAAAAAAAAAAATTTTTTTTTTTTTTGAGCCAATCAACACGCAGTGTGGGTGCTGGGATCTCCCCAGTGAGGGTCTCCCCCATTTTCCTTATTACGGTGTGCGAGTCTTTTTATGTAGCCACAACACAGTTTATAAGCCTCACTTCTTTTGCCTGATTTTTTTCATTTTTCTTTTCCCAAAGCATGGCAGATGGTAGGAAATATGCATATAGGTATTGTCAAAAAAAAAAAAAAAAAATTAAAATTAAAATGAAGCATATTGAACAAACAATGTGGCATGCATTTTTTACTTTTATTTTTTTCCCAATTTTTATTGTTTTTGAGCTGTTGAAACAAAATTAGAGTAGGCAGAGTAAGGGATAAATAAAAGAAAAAATAATGAATGAAACAAAGCAAATAGATTTTTGTTCGTTTCTCATCACGGATTAATCAAATTATGATATTGATTTATTTATATTTTATTTTATCGATTTAATTGATTATAATTATTAATATATATATATATATATATATAAAGGCAATGGAGATTCATTGAATTTTTGTTTATTTTTTGTGAATTAATTGTGTTATTATTTTGATATTGTTTTGTTTTCAATTGAAAAATTGAAAGGGTTTGATGTGCAACTGAAGAGGCTTTTGGTTTCCATAGCTTAAACAACTTACACGTGATAAGTTTGTTCATTTCTCTTGCTAATTTTAATTATTTTTTGTGAATGTATTTTTTCTTTTCCTTTTATTTTCTCATGCACTATGGTCATATGTAGTCCAAAAATTGATTCAAGTGGAGAAAAGAAATTTGTTCTTCTTACAAGTACGATTTTAACCTGGTAACCTAAACAACTAATTTATCATTATGTTTTTATAAGTAAAAATAGAATAATAATAAGAAAAAATACGACAAAAATCCCCAAGAGGCTTTTTTTCTTTTTCTTTTTTGTGTTGATTTTTTATTTATTGATATTTGTACATAAATTGCATACCAAATTATTCATTAAGAGCATGTTTGATTGGGTGGATTAGAACATGGGATTAGGATTATTAATCCGTGGGCCCAATTATCCTATGTTTGTTTTAACATTTTGGTTTAGGATAATTAATCCAATGGATAATTAATCCAACAAATTTGTAGGATTATTAGTAATGGGGTAGGGGTGGGATTATTAATCCAATGAATATTAATCCTATTGGATAGTGAATACTAGGATTATTAATACTTCACTATTAATCTTGTGAATCAAACATGACCTAACTTTATTCAAGTCAAATTTGAATTTACTTGAGAATATATACTAGCTCAACCAATTTATTCTCCATTACTAGTTATTAAAAATTTTAATGGGTCAAATAAATAGGCAATATGGGAGGAAGGGTGAAGAGTAATGTGTTGGATTAAAGAAGAGAGATTATTGGTGGGAGTAGAGGTTGACTTGGGAGGAAAGACAGGGAAGGAGGTCATAAGTGAGGGTTGTCATGGGTGTGCTTGGGGCTTGGGGTTGTGATTCTTTCAGGTTTTAGATTCAACTCTCACTATGCGTTATCAATTCTTTGGGGGTTATATCTATGGTCTCGATTCGAGATTTTTTTCGATCCACATAAAGGGTATACTTTGCGTAGATTCCGAGATTAATCAAGATGTGCACAAACTTGTCCTAATCTCTAATCATCAAAAAAAAAAAAATAAAGTACTGGTTGTCACGTAGTAGAAGTGTTTTAAATATGAGCATTGTCATTTTTAAATAAAAACTAATTTGATAAAAATAAATATCAAAAAAATATTTTTAAAATTTTTAAAATTATTTTTGATCTCCCAAAAGGAAAAATTATGTAAAATTGGCAAGTGCTTTTGATTTTTTTTTTCTTTTACCAAATTAATATTTATTTTAATTTAAAAAATTCTTAAATAAGTTTTTGAAAACGAAACCAAACATGACCATTATTTCCCAT
The DNA here is from genome assembly GCA_030407325.1 of Camellia japonica. Classification (NCBI taxonomy): domain Eukaryota; kingdom Viridiplantae; phylum Streptophyta; class Magnoliopsida; order Ericales; family Theaceae; genus Camellia; species Camellia japonica. Next base: position 116,888,163 of record JAPPVO010000029.1, read on the forward strand.
TTTAGATATCTTCAATTAAGAAAATGATATAGGAGTAATTACAATTTAGTGGTGTTTTACAAAATTATTTATATATATATGAAAATATTTAAAATTTTAATTATTAATATTCATACAATTTATCATTAATGTATAATTATTTTTCTGCATTTACAATGAATAATAATTTTCCCAATGATATGTAGGCCGAGCATTCCCACCAAAATAAATAGATGGACTGAATGGTATGAAATCATTAGAGTGTTTCGATCCGAAAAATTATTCAATATTTTTAGAATAATTTTAGTGTACTTGAAATGAGTAATTTTATTTATTTAAATTATGAGATTTATCATTTTTATATTAGATTTTTTTTAAAATAATATTAAATGTCAATCTGTTAATAGAATAAAACAATATTGAAAAATTTCCCGTTTCGGTCGTGATATCAAGTATAGTTTTTGGAGTTTTTGGTCAATAATCCTTTTAATTAATGTCCACAACTAGTATTATATTTATCAGCAATGTTAGGTATCATGAAAAGTTTTTCATGAAAATGGTCATGAAAGATTTGTGACCTTTGGATTACACTTACAATAAAGCACCACACACTAATCAAGGTAATCTAAGGGTCACAAATTTTTCATGATCACTTTCATGACAAAATTTTCATGATCTCTAACATTTTTCTATATTTATATGCTTTTACGTCCACTTATTGGAGGATTTGTCATTTTGTTTTGCGGGGAAAAAGAACAGGAAACACTCATACGAAGCCAAAAAACTAGTAAGGTGAAACAATTATATATCTAATTTACAAACAAAACAAACTGGGTAAATTACAGTTTGTTTTTGTTTTTGTTTTTGTTTAATACAAATCTTCTCCTTACATTTGAAAAATTATATTTTCCTCAAATTGATGTATCATTTAAACAGTAAAATTTAGAATGTGAAATAGAATAGACTCATTAATATGATAGTGACTCTCATCGTTTGATAAGAAAATTTTGTTTGCACATCACTATTTGCATAAGGTTTTTGTTTCTTAAAAATATATCTATACATGTTATAATTAGCATTTTTGGTGAAAGGACAACTTGACTCAACAATAAAGTTGGTCACTAGTGTTTTTAATATGATAAGTTTGAGTTATTAAAATAATGTTTTTCTAGATATTAGGTACGATTGTTAACATCTTAAACTCCGCAATTACAGGAAGACTCCTACATTTAATTTTTAATCTTCTCTAGGTTGTTGTAGCTACCAATAATGCTCGAATAATTAAAACTCTCCTGACTTTTTTGTCAACGACTTAGCCGTTGTTAAGCCAATTTTGCTACGTAGCTCAAATTTTTCGTTACTTGAGTGGCCTAAAATTTCAAAACGATATCATTTTGAGATTTTTTTTTCTTTCATCATTTTCATGACTCACAGAAGAAGAAGAAAGAACATGAGAGATCATCAACAACCAACACATCATCATCAACACCACATCATCATCAGCATCAACAATCAACACATCATCATCATCACAGAGACTTCACAGAGAGAGAGAGAGAGATACAGAGAACGAGAGAGAGAGAGAGATACACAAAGAGAGAGATAGATACAGATCTGTGTATACATACAGAGGATGGAGGGTGTCGGTGATGGTCTCCCCTCCCTCTTCTCTCTTCCTTCTCTCTTCTTTCTCTCTCTCTCTCTCTCTCTTCCTTCCTCCCTCTGTTTCTGTTTCAAATATAAAAGTGGAAAAAAAAAAACCAAAATGACGTCGTTTTGGATTCGGGCCAATCGAGCCACGGAGAATTCGAGCTCTGAAGCATTTTTCTTTAGTTTATGAATTTATAAAGAGATTTAAAAAATAAAAAGAAAAAAGTAAGTGAAATGTATGTAAAATATAATTATATATATATATATATATATATTTTTAAATCTCTTTCTAAATTTATAAATCAAATACAATCCTAAGCAGTGGCGAAGCCAGGATTTCGACTTAGGAGGAGTAACATTAAGTTCAGATCATAACGATCTACCACAAACCAAACCAAGTCTTAAATCCTATCAAATGAGGTCGACTATATGAATTATTCTCCACAACTCTACTTTATTCAAGACCATTTCGTTAGTCAAATTAAAAAGATTTATATCTCTATTTACTACACTAGCCCACGTCAATTTAGGTCTATCCCTTACTCTAACACTTTCATCTATCGTCACTGTATCACATCTTTACCACAATGCAAATAATTTTGATTTTTAATTGAAGATAAAACAACTAAAAATGAACATAATTTCATATTTATAATTTGGATAAATTACAAATACACCTCCTGAGGTTTGCTTAAAGTACAGATTGCCCCTCTGTGGTTTGAAAAATTACAAATACCTCATTGTTAGTATTTTTTATTTAACAGAATTAACTAAAAAAATAAAATTTATAATTGCTCTCATATACAATAATAAAATTACCTAAATTATTAATTGAAACATATTTCTAATATCATTAAAAACTATTAATTGATTTAATGATTTATTAATAAAAGGGGCGATTTGTTATGAAATTAAAAACCTCAGGAGGTGGAATATAATTTCCAAAAGCACATGAGGCGATTCGTATTTTAATCAAATCTCAAGGGGTGTTTTTGTAATTTACCCTTAAAATTTTAAAGTTATGCTCAAGTAGTTAGTTTTTTTGCTTTATTTTTTTTTATTTTTGATTGTTTCTTTATTATTAATATGATTTTCTGTTTCAATTTGTGAACATGATGATCATTATAGATTAATATGCGATCACATACTATTATTAAAAATGGGAATGACAAAATTACACTAAAATACACCCCCCCCCCCTCCAAAAAAGAAAAAAAAAAGAAAAAGAGGAGCAAAAAAAAAAAAAAAAGAGAGTGGAAGAGAAAGACATGAGAGAAAAGAGAGAAATAATATAACATTTAAAAGAAAATATTTTAGCAAAATTAAATATTTAGAGGGACAAATTATAAGAATTTGTATTTTATTTTTAATTAATGAATCATGTTATAATGAAACTAATGAATTATAATCATAATGAAAATCAATACACCATATATGTAAGGTCCTTGTGTCCCACATCAAGAATGGAAGGGGAGTTCTTAGGCTATAAAAGTAAAAATTTGGACCCTTACATAGCATTGATGCCTTTTCCTAGGTGGTGAAATCCCTAGCAGAACGCTCAAGTTAAGCGTGCTTAGGCTTGAGTAGTTCTGAGATGAGTGACCTACTGGAAAGAACAAATCCATGCTAGTATGGTCCAAAGCAGACAATATTGACGACATATGAAGGGTTGGGATGTCACAAATGGTATCAGAGTCGACTCTCCGGAGTACCGAGTGTGGGCCCCTAGCGTCTCTCGGTGCATGTGGGTGGGCTTACGAGCTGGTAGGCTACTGCACGGGGATGTGCAGCTCTAAGGAGGGTGGATTGTAAGGTCACTGTATCCCATATTAGGAATGGATGGGGAGTTCATGGCTATAAAAGTAAAAACTTGAACCTTTACATAGCATTGAGGCCTTTTCCCGGGCAGTGAAATCCTTAGCAGAACTCTCCAGTTAAGTGTGCTTAGGCTGGAGTAATTCTGGGATGGGTGACCCATTGGGAAAAACAAATCCGTACAAGCATAGCCCAACGCGGACAATATCAATGACATGTGAAGGGTTGAGGCGTTACGATATAACTAATATAAATAAATATTTTCAAAATAAGAGAGAAAAATCATAAATAAATGACATAAAAAATACAATGAATAACTAGATTGAGATATTTGAACCTCTAACCTCATAATGAAAATATAAGAATTTTGATTAATAGATTAACACGGTTGGTTTTGCAAAGATTTTGTCAAAAATAAAAAAATAAAAATAGAAGGTGAGATACAAAAAATTATGACATATTTTGAATTTTAAAAATTAATAATTTTTTAAATAAAGATAAAAGTATAATTTTCAAAAATTGAGGAGGGGTGGCACGTGAACCGCCTCGTCTCGACGTGTCTCCGCCCTGACTTCAAGAGTCATTTATTAGTGAAAAGCCTCTAGGGTCGAGAGTCAATTATTTAGTGGAAGACTCAAGAGTCATTTTTTATTGTTCAAAGCATATATATCTTTCCTTGCAGCTGAAGAACTATCAATTAAGTAAAAACTATCAAGAACTTCACAAGTATCATAGAGAAGAACATGGCTAGTGAAGATTTGAAGCTTTTGGGTACAAAAGAAAGCCTATTTACTTGCAGAATTGTGTGGGCACTGAAAATGAAAGGTATTGAATATGAGTTCATAGAGGAAGATCTATCCAACAAGAGCCAATTGCTTCTACAACTCAACCCAGTTCACAAGAAGGTTCCAGTGCTTGTTCATAGTGAAAAACCGATATGCGAATCGCTTATCATACTTGAGTACATCGATGAGATGTGGAAAGAGAATCCAATCCTGCCACAGGATCGTCTAGAGAAAGCATATGCACGATTTTGGGCTAAATTCGTCGATGAAAAGGTAACATTTTACATAAATGATGCATGTTTAAGCCAATCACAATGTGCCACGACATCCTCTCTCTTTGAAATATTGCCCCAAAGCAATAATCACACTTACAACACCATCTTCTCAATTTTGGCCACACGATCATGGGGCCAGAAGTACACTGAGACAGAAAGACATTTTAATTTTTTGGGCCGTTTTTTTTTTAGCAATGATTCATCCCCTTTTCCCTCCACCCCTTTGACCTCCTCTCTCTCCTTGGTTACATTTTCTTTTTTTTTTTTTTTTTTTTCCTACTTCTCCAATCACCACCCGCCACGTGGCAAAGGGGTGAGGTGGTGACCCCCAAAAGGGGTCTCAAGCATTATTCTTTTTTTTGAAGGAAAAATTATATTGATAGTTCTTATAATTTGATCATTGTGTCATTTTTTTAATAGCAAACAAAATAAAATTTTATTAAAGTAAAGAAGGATTACAACATGGCTTAGGGAAAAGTTGTATTATTATCAAAACTAAACATGTTGGCATCTAAAGTCAGACAAATCATGTGCAACCCCAAAGCTCCCAAAAGAGTTAGACAGATTTCAACTCAAACAGACCAAGAAACTCTCAAAGCCTTACAGAGCACCTCACAACCTTTCACCTACACATTTTCTAATCTGTGTATAATGAACAAAAGTCATTGATAGAACAATGGTCATCCTTGAATGAAGCTTTCATCCAAATGACTAGTTTGATGATGATTGACTCCTGTAACTCCCCCATCCTTGGCTGAATACCATTGAGCAAGCATTTACCATCTCACCATTGCAACAAACACTCAACTGATCTAGGTACAACCCATTGAGCCCCCTACCACTGTAGCAAACCAGTCCACACCTTCCAAACCATGGGGCAAAAGATAAGCACATGTTGTATTGTTTCTTGCTCATTTTTGCAAAACACACACCGAGAAGACATACTTCCATCCAAAATTCCAAACCGTTGCAGAAAAACAAAGGTTTTTGATTCCTATAATATAAATTTGTTCGATCTTGATCATAAATTTTAATTTTTTTGTTAATTTAGTCTACTATGTTTGGATATCTAGGAGAAAAGAAAATAAATAATTTATTAAGTTAGGATAGAAAATAAAAGAATACAAAATATTGCGATTTCTCTTCCTCTTGTTTGGTTAAGCTAGAAAGAAAATAAAACAAAAGATTATGATTTTTCTCAAATCTTGTTTGGATAAATTACATAGAAGAAAAAAGAAAAAGAAATCTTACAGGTTATATGATCAAAATACTCTTTTATGTTTTAATTTCTTTACTACCTGGGTGGAAAATTTTGATATTATATAAGATTAGTAATCATTCTATTTCTTTTTTCACTATCTCTCAAATTTTGGAATAATTCAAAAAGTCCATTGTAAAATTTCTCCTCATTTCACACCATCCAAAAAAGTGATTGGAACCAAGAGAAATCGATTTCTTTTATTTTCCCTTTAAATTACTCAATCCAAAGGAAATGTAATTGATAACTTCCGTTAATCTTTTTAACCAAAAAAAACAAGGAAAAAAAAAAAAAAAACCCTCGTGGACAGCATGCCATGTGTATTAGTCTATTTGCTCATACCTTATTTAAATCCTTAAGTTCCCCGTCTAACTAGATAACTAACTCAGGCCTTGTTTGGAAACCCTCTTTTTTAGCCAAAAAGTCAAAAAGCTACTAGAGTGAGTTCACTCACTAAAATTTGACTAACCCAAAAATATATACATGTGTGAGAGAACAGGTAGGGGCGACTCTACAGCTCAGGGTGGGTGTTCAATTGAATATTCTGATTTTTTCTTAATACATATATATATATATATATATATATGTAATTCAATTTAAAATTTTATATTGAACATCTTAACCTACTTTTTTGAACACTTAGTTCAGTTGTGAGAGAACAGGTAGGGGCGACTCTACAGCTCAGGGTGGGTGTTCAGTTGAATATTCTGATTTTTTCTTAATACATATATATATATATATATATGTAATTCAATTTAAAATTTTATATTGAACATCTTAACCTACTTTTTTGAACACTTAATTCAGTTGAAGATCCACCTGACCCACTTTCTTGAATACCCAACCCAATCTATAACCCTTTAATCAATATATATATATATATATATATTTTTTATGTAAACAAATGGCATGTTTTGGAGTTTTACTTCCTTAGTATGTGCAAAGTACCTTTTTGATAGAATTGTGTGATTTTTCAATTCTCAACAAGTGTACTATTTGAATGTTAACATTAATCACCAATTTTATAGTTTATCTCAATTTGAATTAAAGGATTTTTTTTTTTAATCATGTTAGTGATTAAAACAAAATATATTTTTGTATCTATACTTTATTTTTTGAAACAATGATATCAATATATTAGAACTTTATTTATTTTATTTATTTTTGTGTGATTTGAAAAGTCTAAAAAAATTAAATTTTTGAATGTTTACCTTGAATTTTTTTTTTCTAGAATACCCTCCGTGAACATCCTAAAAACAATTTGAATCGCAATTGGAGAAAGGGAGAGGAAGAGGTTGACGTTGGGGGGTTGGAGATATGAAAGAGGAGAGAAATTAAGAATAATACTTCGTAGCTCGAAATGTATTTGGCCCGAATGGCTCGACTGCCCAAAATGACGTCGTTTTAAGCATTTTTTTTCTCTCCATCTTATATCTTTGAAACAGAGGGAGGGAGGAAGAGAGAGAAGAGAGAAGAAGAGAAATAGAAAGAGAGAGAAGAGAGAGGAAGAGGGAACAGAGAGAGAGAGAGGCTCCACCCATCACCAGTACCGCCATCCTCTGTATGTATACACAGATAGATTTGTGTACCCCTGTGTGTGTGTGTGTTCCCCGATCTATGTGGATAGATCTCTCTCTCTCTCTCTCTCTCTCTCTCTCTCCATTCTGAGTTATGTAAAAAGAAAAGAAAAGAAAAAGCAGAGGAAGAGCAGATACGAAGAAGAAAGGAAAAAAAAAATTTGCGCCAAAACGTGTTGATGATGATGTGGTGTTGTTTGCTGTTGTTGTTCAGATTCTGCAAATTTTTTTTTTTTTTTTTTTGTAATTGTTGGTTATTGTTGATGATGTTGTGTTGTTGTTAATGTTGATGCTCTCTCTCTCTCGGTTCCCCAGCTCCCTTTTTTCTCTTATTCTTCGTCTTCATCTTCAGAGAGAAAGAGAAAGAAAATAAGAAAAACAAAAAAAAAAAAACTGCCCATAACGACATCGTTTTGGATAGTCGAGCCATTCGGGCCAAAGGCATTTTGAGCTACCTAACAGCACTGAGAAATTAAATATTTATTTTACACTTGAAAAATGGACGTGCATATTTTTCTCACAAGCCTTAACTAAAGTTAAATTTAAGAGTCAAAATCAAATAATTGAAAATTACATGGACAAGAAACATCACATGCCAAAGTATAAATAATTATTTTTATATGCAGTTTTATCAAGCAGCAATAATGGCATTTTATTCCACTGGAGAAGATCAAGCAAAGGGTGTTCAATCAGTAGCAGAGGCATTGCAGTTTCTTGAAGGACAGATAAAGGACAAGAAGTTCTTTGGAGGAGAGACAATTGGATTTCTTGATGTTGTGGTTGGTTGGATTGCTTACTGGTTCCCCTTTGTCGAAGAAGTTGGTGATTTTAAGGTAATGAATTCGACCAAGTATCCTTATTTGGATTCATGGATCAAGAACTTTCTAGAAGACTCCGTCATCAAGAAGAATCTTCCAGATCCTGAAGCATTGCGCAACATCTTTCAAGGGTTCCGAAAAATGGGATTTACTAAAGAATAGAAGGCATATTTATACAAACTCTTTCTATAATATAAGTTGAGTAGGTTAAGTGAATGAATGATAATGAGCTATATATGATCTAGCACTAGCAAAACCATGTTTAATAACTTGTGTGAATCTTGTATCAGTGCTTTGGATAATAGTAGAGTCCTTAGTTTTTGTGTACTACTCTTTTCATGAATGAATTGAGCAAATAAGAACAATAACTTTAATGTTTATATTGATTTGGTAAGTGTTACATGGTGTTTCTTTTTGGTGAATTTGATGGCAATTGCCAACTGGTTAAACCAGTTGACAAAAATAGTTAAATTAAATATAAAAAATAAAAATAAAAATAAAAGTTGAAGGACCATGCTAAAAATTAGATAGTACTTTAGATTTAAAGGTATAATTCCCCCCAAGTTAAATATATTTAATTTTACAATTGGTTAGTTGGGAAACACTATGGTACACACCCCTCAAAAGGTATGTACCATATATACCTTATAATTAAAGAAAAAAAATGTATAACTTTATAATTTCTAATTCGTAACTAAAAAAAAAAAAATGTCATAATTAAACACAATATGAGGTTTAACTAAAGAACTCAAGAGTCATAATTAAAATAATGTTATAATTAAAGAAAAAAATAACATAACTAAAAATGTATATCATGCATCTCTTTTAAAAGCATGTATATTAAAATTTCCTTGATTAGTATTGTTAGACCACCATCGATACATGTGGAATTGTTAACCAACAGCTGAAAATAGTTGATATCATCATCTTCATCATCATTTCCCTCATCATTTTTATTCAGAAATGTCTATCCAAATAATATCTAAATTGTAACGCCCAAATTTCTATAAGATTCGATTAATATAAATTAAAGTCATATTCATGTCATTTAGTTCGAAGTCCATTCAAATTACACTTGTTGTGGAAGCCAATAGATTATTTAATATTCAATGATATTTATAATCAAAATAAATCTCCTTTTCACTTGTTTCATTTCATATGAATTACAAAAGTGTTCACATGAATTACATATTCACAATCCTTAAAGTCTGAATCTATAACGTGTGATGATGTTACAAAATATTTAAAAGTCCAAATAGCATACCTTATAGCCTTACATATTTCAAGAATCGGACCTTGTTACAAAAATGTGGGTCTCTATCCCATACAAATAAGCTCAAAAGCTATAAAAATAAAATAACAAGGAAAAGCGAGCCTTCGTGCTCCATATTGTCACATCTTGAGCCTTCAACGAGGCTGATGCATACCATGAGCACTTGAAAATGATTTTCCATGAAATGATGAACACTAATGTCCAGTGGAGACAATATTACCAAAGTATATGAGATTTGCATGAGTATGATCATGAATGCAAGTGAAGTCATCTTATACCAAAAGATTTTCATTGTTCATGAATGCAACAATGCAAGTTTTCCAAAATATTCCAAGTTCTATCTATTTCATTAAACCAATAATTAAATCATAAATAATACCTTAGAAATCCCTAGGCATATGTCTACAAGCAGTCTATTCAGAATTACAAAAAATCTACATTCTCTAACTATTAACTAGAAGGGCAATTAGACACCTGACTCTGCGAGGGTTTCTAGACTTTCACCGAGGGCTTCAAACCAACTTAATTCTATTTGCAAACATTTTCTACACATTCCAGATTTAACCACGTTATTTACTTTAATAATTCAGTCAAATTCAATATTTGTCAAAATAGTCCCAAGGATAGATTCTCAAAAGAGTTCAATGGTAGACACGGATAAAAGTATGAAAATGTCTATGAAATGCATGATTTACAAATAGTTTCAATCTTCCTAATTTCCAATCATTTATACAACAATCATAAAATCCTTCACCAATTGCAAAAAATAGTTATCTCTATCAAAGTATTATACTAAGGCAATATAAGAGCATAACTAAATCAACATTTTTGAACCCTCATCATTTCCAACAATTCAATGAATTTAAATATATTAAATCTCTTCAAGGAAATCTACAATTTTCATAACAATTCATCAATTCCCAACATAAAATCAACTTTCCAATTTTCAACATTTTAGGATTGAAGAAAAATTAGGGCTTTCTCCATTTTAATACCATACTTTGAAATTAAAAACACCATTTATCAATTTGAGAGAAGAATCTCTAAGTCAAAAAAAAAAAGAAGCAAGTCTGAGTTTTATACTATAAACATATATCAAAACTCTCAATTTCTCCAAAATTCATATCTAATCAAATACCACATAAATATGGTAAAACAAATAAAACGATTCCGATTTTGACCTGACTTTTATTACATTCCGGACTCGGGTTTCGTGGTTTAACATTATTATCCATGTCTTGTTTTCCCTCATTTGTCTTTGAATTGGAGTGTTGGAGTGTTTTGGGCATGTTTCAAACAGATGAGTTGTTAATTGGTTTAGGATGAAGTTGCCTAGATTTTGGCTTCTTCGCTCGAGCGAGCTTGGTCATCTCCCAGTATTTCTTTCAGACTTGTAGAGTTCTCGAAGGGTATCGTTATTCGCTCAAGCGAGAACTCTTGCGCTCGAGCGATGGTCTTCTGTTTGCAAAACTTCTGGGGATTTGTATTCTACGCTCGAGCGATGCTTCTTGTGCTCGAGCGAGGACACTTATTATGTCTGGTTGCTCGAGCGACAACTCCTTCGCTCCAATGAGCCTTGTGTATATCAGTTCGTAGCAGAATATTTTTACATCACTTTTTGATTTTCTTTTCACTCAAAACCCTAAACCGGCTCATCCTCTCTCTGAAAATACTCTCTCTCTCTCTACAAATCCCCTAGGATCTAAGAGTCTTTCTACCTTACTTTGTTTGATAAAGAGTTGGAGAATCTCAAGGGCTTCCATTTGATCCGAGTAAAATCGAGTTTGGGCATTTTTAAAGTTCTTCTATTTCTCCTTTGGGCTTCTACTCTCGAGGGAGGGGTATTCTACACCTTAACATGGCTTTTAACCTAGATATTTGTTGTTATGTATAAATGATGAGATTTGAGAGTGATTTTGGGATAAACTAGGGTTTGGGCTCAAATTAAAAAGAGGGGTTTTCCATGTTGGGTTGCAAAACGAATATGGGGCTTGAATATGAAGCTCTCTTGTGATTAAATGGTGAAATTTAGCCTTTGGGTTGATGTTTGGAAAAAGGAGGAAATTTTCCCTAATTTGTGTTGAATAATTATTTTTGTACAAATAATGGAATTGGTATGGAAAATATGAAATTGAAAGAATGTATGAATGAATGGTGTAGTTGGATTTGTTAAACCACTCACCTATGAAAATTCGATAAATTATCTGTTATAAAGATTGTATATCTGTTTTGGGCTATCAGTGGAAGATAGCTGTGATTGTTGTAGAAATTGCATGAGGATTAGGTGAATTGAACTAATCATTTAATCTGTGTCATTGAATATGATTGTATAATCAAGGCATTGAATGTGTTGTGGATAGTCATTGTATATAACGATACTTTTAAGTACATTGTATATGTATAACGTTTTGGGAGGAGAAAGTGGATGTACTTCATTGGTTGGGAGGAGATATGGGATGTACTTCATTGAGAATTAAGTTGGCCGGAGTGTCTACGGTGAAAGTCCCGAAATCTTATGAATACATGGGTGCTGATTCTACGGACGAAATTTCCGTACAATAGCAAGGTCAAAGTGCTTGTATGATAGTTATGTTGATTGAGAACTACTGAGTTGTAGTCTCAGTTGGGTTATTTGGAAAATTATATATATTTGTTTTATGACATGAAATGAAATGAATTAACCTAAAATGAATAAATGGAAATAGATTGAGATGTGAGCATTAATATTGAATGGTCATGGGATTAATGCATGTTGGTTATAGATATTGAACATTTATCTGACACTTATATTTTAGTTAAACCTCATATATTGTGTTAGTCTATCTCTATTGGGTTTTGGCTCACCCTACTTGGGAAACCATTTTCAGGTGCCGGTGATATGCTTCCTTCAAGGACGTAGCTTGGGAGGACTTAGGAGTTGGAGGCTCTATTTTGTTGTTTTTGTGTTTAAATATTTATTCAAGCCGAGGGCTTTAAATGTATAGAGCTTATGATTCTCTTTTGTTGTAACCAAGTTATATCTTGGAAAGATGTAAGTCCGTAGAGCATTTATTTTGTTGTTATTAACCAGTGTTATATGCTGTAGTTTCAGAATGAACATTTATGAAAGTGTAATGCATGTAATATCTTTTGTAATATAAACTCTGATATATGGAAGTACATTAATTCTGTTATATTCGCATCGCTTATGGTTGGATTATTTGTATTATTTTTTGGGGACATGATAACTTGGTATCAGAGCGTACGAGGTTTGAATACTTTGGATACGTGGGAAATGGTTAGTACCACAATGGGTTTGTCTCACTTGTTAGAGACTTAAGTATGGATGATATGTGCTTTTGCGATAACATGCTTATGTGATTATATAGGTATGAGATTTGGTTCCTAAGATGTTGATTAGATCTACGGGTTTCTAGAAGTCCTATTAGAAGAGCACTTGATCACTGTTGTTTCTAATTGGAACTCTAGCAACGCCGCGGGACAATCACTGTCTAAGAAGGAAATTTGTATGCGTTTATATGATTATGTGCTTATGTGGAGTAAGTTATTATTGTCCACCGTATTAGGACATGAGTGAAATAGCTTCAGCACATTTGTGAATGCGCTAATCTCTTTTGTTACTTTCATTAGGATGTCAAGACGTAGTCGTGGTGGTAGGCGTAGTAGGCCTAGGAAGCATGAGATGCCTACACTAAATGAAATTCTGGCGTAAGAGGAGGAAGTTGGGCAGGCCAATGTGGTCGAATTGGTTGGTCAGCAAGCTATGGATACCTTAGCTCGTGAGATGGTCGGAGCTTTACGGGGAATCCATTGACATTCTCAGCGTTGAAAATCAAGTCCAAGCTCATGTAGCTGAAACAGGGTTGTCCTTTCTGAAGAGAGAGTTCTTCCGGTCAAATCCAAATGATTTTTTGGGTGATCCCAAGGAGCCACTAAAGGCCGATGAGTGGCTAGAGCAGATGGTGAAGACATTTGAGATACTCAGCATCAAAGACGGAGGTTTGAGAGTGACCTTCGCAATCTTCCAGTCGAAGGGAGACGCGGGTCAGTGGTGGAAGTATGCACGAGAGCGCTTTGGAGGGACTTGAGATGCTTTTGTTGATGCCTTCCAAGACAAGTACTTACATGCTACAGTAAGGGAGAAGTTGGGGGATCAGTTTTCTCAATTCAAGTAGTTGAACACACCAGTGGCTGAGTTTGAAGCCACATTCACTAGCCAGTCTAGGTTTGCACTAGAGTTGGTGGCGACTAATAAGCGCCGTTGTTTGGAGTTTGAGAAGAAATTGAGGACCAAACTCATGTTTAGAGTGGTTGGATCCATGATTAGGGATTATGGACGTCTTGTGGAAGCTACAGTCCATTTTGAGACTATCATGCATACAGAGGAGGAGAGAATGAGGGGCTCCAGGAGAAGTCAAGATAATTAGGGGGATAGTAAGAGGCAGAAGGATTTTAATCCCTAGTAGTCCTAGGGAGCGCATTCGAGGTCTACCATTCCAGTGCCGAGTTCGGGTTCAGGGAGAGGTGGTTAGGGAGACATCACTTGTTAAATGTGATCAGTTGGGCCACAAGTCTCCAGCTTGCCCACAGAAGGGAGGAGGGCAGTGAGCAGCTTCATCTTCGGTTCGTTCTTAGGGCGAGAGTCAGGAGAGAGGCCGGCCGCTCACTTGTTATTAGTGTAGGCAGGCAGGGCACTTGAAGAGGTTTTGCCCACAGTTGGGTGGCACATCTGGTGTGTTTGGCTCAAGGCAGACATAAAGTCACCAGCCAACACAGTCAGCACAGGCCTCGAGGGCCAATCAGGGAGCCTCTTCGACTCAGTCAGTGCAGTAGTCTTACGTTCTGAGGGGTGAACAGGTAGATCAGAAACCTACGGGGCGCGTGTATATTGTTACCATGCCAGATTTTGTACCTGCTCCTTCTATAGTAAAAGGTACCTTCTTGTTTTGCAATTTAGTTGCTAGTGTGTTGATTGATACCGATGCATCCCATTCCTTTATTTCTTCTGCATTTGCATTGATTTTAGGGTTGGAGTTGGCATAGTTAGTATCTCCTATTTGTGTAAAGTCACCTATTGGGGGTGAGATAATTTTGAAACAGGGGTGTCGGGGTTGTAATATAGAGGTCGCCGGTCGTTGACTTCCATTTGCATTTGTTTTGCTTAATATGACTAGTTTTGATGTTATCTTGGGTATGGATTGGTTATCGTCATACCGGGCTGTTATAGATTGCTACCATCAGAGGATTACTATATGTACCTCGAGTAGTGATTGCTTTTATTTCTTGAGGGATCGGGTGGATAGGGTCTTATCACCGGTATGTGATCCGCGTGGATGGAGCGAACTTAGTTGTCTTCTTGTTAGCTTCTTGAATAGTGAGTGTGGTCAAGTTCGGGTTGAGTTGCCAAGAGTGGTTTGTGAATACTCGAATGTCTTTCCCGAGGATCTTACTAGTTTAGCACCTCACCGAGAGATCGAGTTCTCTATTGATTTAGTGCCTGGTACGACATCGATTTCTATGGCACCGTATCGGTTTTCGTCTGCTGAGTTGAGGAGTTAAAGATTCAACTCTAGGAATTATTAGATAAGGGCTTTATTCGCCCTGGTACTTTGCCTAGGGGAGCATCGGCTCTCTTTGCTAAAAAGAAAGATGGAGCATTGCGACTCTGTATCGATTATCGAAAGTTAAACTGGGTAACTGTTAAGAACAAGTATCCAATGCCACATATAGATGACCTGTTTGATCAGTTGAAAGGATCTCGCTGTTTCTCTAAGATAGACCTAAGATCGGGTTACCATCAGTTGAGGATAAGGGAGGAGGATATCTCGAAGACAGCATTTCGTACGCGGTATGGCCACTATGAGTTTTTTGTGATGCCTATTGGGCTAACCAATGCCCTAGCTGTGTTTATGGATTTGATGAACCAAATCTTCCAATAGTTCTTAGACCGTTTTGTGGTCGTCTTTGTGGACAACATCTTAATTTACTCACCATCTGAAGATGAGCACGAGGAAGACTTGCGAGTAGTGCTTGAGTTGCTTAGAGGCCACAAACTATATGCTAAGTTTGGAAAATGTGAGTTTTGGCTAAGGGAAGTTAAGTTTTTAGGCCATGTGGTATCTGGAAAAGGGGTGACTACAAATTCATCTAAGATAGAAGCAGTGCAAGATTGGGTACAACCTAAGAATGCGTTCGAGATCTGTAGTTTCTTGGGGTTGGTCGGGTATTACCGTCAGTTTGTGAAAGACTTCTCGAGATTAGCTTCACCTTTGACTAGGTTGACGAGGAAAGGGGTCAAATTTGTGTGGAATGAGACTTATGAAAAGTCATTCCAAGAGCTTAAGGTTAGCCTTACCACCACTCCAGTCTTGATTATTCCGGAGAGGGGTTTGGGCTATTCAGTGTATTGTGATGCTTCACGGGAAGGTTTGGGTTGTGTATTGATGTAAGAGGGGAATGTAGTAACCTATGGCTCACGGTAGTTGAAAACCCACGAGAGAAACTACCCTACTCACGACTTAGAATTAATGGCAGTGCTTTTTGCCTTGAAAATTTGGAGACACTATCTTTATGGTGAGAAATTTGAGGTTTTTTCTGATCATAAGAGTTTGAAGTATCTATTTACATAAAAGGACTTGAATTTGAGGCAGAGAAGGTAAATGGAGTTTATAGAGGATTATGATTTTGAGTTACATTATCATCCAAGGAAGGCCAATATTGTGGCTAACGCCTTGAGTAGGAAGTCAATTAGCATCGTAGCTTGTATCGCCATCCTGGAATGGAAAATGTTGGGTGCTCTTGGTGAGTTTGACTTGCACCTGGGCGAGTCTATTGAGTTTGCAGCCTTATTTTCAGTAGTTGCACAACCTGCACTTATGAACCGAGTGTTAGAAGTGCAGAAGGGTGACCTTGAGGTAGAATCCCTCCGAGAGAAGGTCTCTAGTGGGAAGGTAGAGAAGGGCTTGACTGTGTATCCTGACCAGAGTGTGAGATACCGTGATCGCTTATTCGTGCCGTAGTCCTGCTGAGAGGAAGTACTCCGAGAGTTTCACCATTCATGCCTTGTGGTGCATCCGGGAGGCAGAAAGATGTATCACGACCTAAGTCGTTAGTTTTGGTGGAGAGGTATGAAGAAGGATGTGGTCGTGTTTGTATCGAAATGCCTTATTTGTCATCAAGTGAAGGCCGAGCATCAGAGGCCAGCTGGTTTGTTACAACCCTTGCCTATAGCTGAGTGGAAGTGTGAGCATATCACTATGGATTTTGTTGTGGGCCTTCTGAGGACTCAGCGGGGTAGTGATGCCATTTGGGTGGTAGTTGACCAAGTCAGCGCATTTTATTCCTATGCGCGTAAGTGATTTGGTAGACTATCTTGTCGACTTGTATATCAGGGACATAGTGAGATTGCACAGGGTCCCTGTAACGATTGTTTTGGATAGAGATCCATGTTTCACAGCTTGGTTGTGGTAGAGCTTGCAGAGTGCCTTGGGTACTAGATTGACTTTTAGCACAGCTTACCATCCTCAGACTGACAGGCAGTCTAAGCGTACTATTTAGATCCTAAAAGATATGCTTCAAGGTTGTGTCCTTGATTTTAAGAGGTCGTAGGAAAAACACCTACCATTAGTGAAGTTTTCCTATAACAACAGTTTCCAATCGAGTATCGGCATGGCACAATTTGAGGCCTTGTATGATCAACTTTGTAGATCCCCGGTGTGTTGGGCTGAGGTGGGTGATGCATTTTTGTTGGGCTCGGAGTTGGTTCGGGAAACGACGGAGAAGGTGACACTTATTCGTAAGAGGTTAGTTACAGCCCAGAGTCACCAGAAAAGTTACGTCGACCGAAGGAGGAGAGCCTTGTCTTTCGAGGTGGGTGATCATGTCTTTTTAAAAATATCACCTAGGCGGGGTTTAATGAGATTTGGAAAGAGTGGGAAGTTGTCCCCTCGGTTTATTAGCTCTTTTGAGATCCTTGAGCAGATTGGGAATGTTGCCTATCGTTTGGCGTTATCGCCACAACTTTCTAGAGTGCATGACGTATTTCATATTAGTATGCTTTGGGAGTATGAGCCGGATCCATCGCACGTGTTGGATTGGACCAACTTAGAGGTAGATGAGGATGCCTCGTATGAGGAGAGACTGGTGAGAGTCTTGGATAGACGAGACCAAGTCTTGCGAGGCAAGACAATTCCTTTGGTCAAAGTATTGTGGAAATATCACAAGGTTGAGGAAGCAACTTGGGAGCGTGAATTGGAAGTCCGTGAGAAATATCCGAACTTATTTGTTAATGTTTGAGTATATGTTGAGATTTTAGTTTTGTTCATGAACTATAAAGACATTGTGTATGTTTTGAATTATGAGAACATTGTATATGTTGAATATGTTTTGGAAACACAAGTTAATATGAACATTGTGTATGTTATGGATGTCTTGGGAACTTAGATTCAAATAAGTATCACATATGTCTCCAAAATATGGAATGTTATGTATGTTGTATCATTTTGGAAACATTGTATACGTTGTATAAATTTTGGGAACATGAGTTGATCATAAACATTGAAAATGTTTTGAAAATATATGAATTGTAATTCACAGTTGAAACTTGTGCATCAAGTTAATGATAATGGATGATCGGAGAATGAGTCATGATGATTGAAATTGATAAACTATCATAGTTGGGAATAGTTTAATTGGTTCGGCATTTGTTTTGAAATTTCGGGGATGAAATTTTTTAAGGGGGGAGGTTATAGTGATTCCAGTTTTGACCCGACCTTTTTTACATTCCAGACTCAGGTTTCGTGGTTTAACATTGTTATCCATGTCTTGTTTTCCCTCATTTGTCTTTGAATTTAAGTGTTGGAGCGTTTTAGGCATGTTTGGAACGGATGGGGTGTTATTTGGTTTAGGATAAAGTTGCCCAAATTTTGGCTTCTTTGCTCGAGTGAGCTTGGTGATCTCCTAGTATTTCTTTCAGACTTGTAGAGTTCTAGAAGGGTATCGTTATTCACTCGAGCGAGAACTCTTACGCTTGAACGATGGTCTTCTGTCTGCAAAACTTCTGGGGATTTGTATTCTACGCTCGAGCGACGCTTCTTGCGCTCGAGCGAGGACACTTATTATGTCTGGTCACTCGAGCGACAACTCCTTCGCTCGAGCGAGCCTCGCATACATCAGTTCGTAACAAAACAATTTTACATCACTTTTTGATTTTCTTTTCACTCAAAACCCTAAACCGGATCATCCTCTCTCTGAAAATACTCTCTCTCTCTACAAATCCCCTAGGATCTAAGAGTCTTTCTACCCTACTTTGTTTGATAAAGAGTTGGAAGCATCTCAAGGGCTTCCATTTGATCCGAGTAAAACCGAGTTTGGGCATTTTTAAAGTTCTTCTATTTCTCCTTTGGGCTTCTACTCTTGAGGGAGGGATATTTTACACCTTAACATGGCTTTTAACCTAGATATTTGTTGTTATGTATAAATGATGAGATTTGGGAGTGATTTTGGGATAAACTAGGGTTTGGGCTCAAATTAAAAAGAGGAGTTTTCCATGTTGGGTTACAAAACGAATATGGGGCTTGAATATGAAGCTCTCTTGTGATTAAATGGTGAAATTTAGCCTTTGGGTTGATGTTTGGAAAAAGGGGGAAATTTTCCCTAATTTGTGTTGAATAATTATTTTTGTACAAATAATGGAATTGGTATGCAAAATATGAAATTGAGAGAATGTATGAATGAATGGTGTAGTTGGATTTGTTAAACCACTCACCTATGGAAATTCGATAAATTATTTGTTATAAAGATTGTATATCTGTTTTGGGCTATCGGTGGAGGATAGTTATGATCGTTGTAGAAATTGCATGAGGATTAGGTAAATTGAAACTAATCATTTAATCTGTGTCATTGAATATGACGGTATGATTAAGGCATTGAATGTGTGTTGTGGATAGTCATTGTATATGACGATACTTTTAAGTACATTGTATATGTATAACATTTTGGGAGGAGAAATGGGATGTACTCCATTGGTTGGGAGGAGATAGGGGATGGACTCCATTGAGAATTAAGTTGGCTAGAGTGTCCATGATGAAAGTCCCAAAATCTTATGAATACATGGGTGCCGATCCTGCAGACGAAATTTCCGTAAAATAGCAAGATCGAAGTGCTTGTATGATAGTTATGTTGATTAAGAACCACTGAGTTGTAGTCTCAGTTGGGTTATTTGGAAAATTATATATATTTGTCTTATGACATGAAATGAAATGAATTAACCTGAAATTAATAAATAGAAATAGATTGAGATGTGAGCATTAATATTGAATGGTCATGGGATTAATGTATGTTGGTTATGGATATTGAACATTTATCTGACACTTATATTTTAGTTAAACCTCATATATTGTGTTAGTCTATTTCTACTGGGTTTTCGCTCACCCTACTTGGGATACCATTTTCAGGTATATGTGATATGCTTTTCTCCAAGGACGTAGCTTGGGAGGACTTAGGAGCTGAAGGCTCTATTTTGTTGTTTTTGTGTTTAAATGTTTATTCAAGTCGAGGGCTTTAAATGTATAGAGCTTATGACTCTCTTTTGTTGTAACCAAGTTATATCTTGAAAAGATGTAAGCCTGTAGGGCATTTATTTTATTGTTATTAACTAGTGTTACATGTTGTAGTTTCAGAATGAACATTTATGAAAGTGTAATGCATGTAATATCTTTTGTAATATAAACTCTGATATATGAAAGTACATTAATTCTGTTATATTGGTATCGCTTATAGTTGGATTATTTGTATTATTTTTTGGGGACGTGACGACAAATATACAAGAGTAAGAAAATTCCTACATCAAATTTGAGAAGAAGAAGGAAAAAGTCCAAATTCAAGAATGTCAAAACGAAGATTGGCTCCAATGAAAACGAAACTCTTGATGAGCTCTGCACTTTACTCCAAAGAACCAAGGTGAAGAGATGATCCAAAATAGGGTGGATTAAAGGTTTTGTGTGTTGAAAGCAAGAAATCTAGAGACAGAAGAGAGTTTTGAGAAATGGGAGAGAGAGCGATAAGGAGAGAGAGAGAGAGAGAGAGAGAGAGAGAGAGATATGAAAGAGTGTGTATAAGGCCTAAATATAGTGCAAGTATAAAAAAATGGTTTTCTAACCCACAAATCTGACTAAAATGATAACTTTCAAGCGCTGAATTCGAATAGATAAGCGGTCAAATGTCCACCCGAGTGGTGAATGAAGAGTTGTAGGATCTTAGACTCCTGGAGAATAGACTGCTCAAACGACAAAAGTTGCGCTCGAGTAAATAATTGAGATTTGTAGTATCTTAGGTTTTTGGAACTCAGAACTATCCAGACCGAAAGACTGCTCGAGAGGTCAAAAGTTCGCTCAAGCGAGCTATGTTGACAATTTAGGTACTCAAACTTCAAACAAACGTTACTCTCTTGTCCGAACTCCGTTTTGGACAAATCTTACATCTAAAATGAAGCTCCAAATATAAGCTACCTGATGGTTTTAGTCTCACATTAGAAATCAAGGTGTGGAGAGAGAAAAGGGTTAAAAGATTAAAGATTACTTAAAGAATAATTATCCAAATTGAGGTTTTTGGTCTAAACTTACTCAATAGTCGTGATGGCACATCAATCAACATTCTAATATTAATTAAAAGGGTTTCGACTACAATACGAGTCAAAAAGTAATTTCACTGACTTAAAGAGTCCGAAGTGTTACATAAACAGCTATATTTCATACTTGGATATTATATAGTCAAAACCAAACATGCTTCACCATCCCTAAAACCAACCACCAACCTCTATCATCCTTAAAACCAGCTGCTATCAAACAACCAACCTTCACCACCCCAATCAACCACCACCACTCTTACTTAGCCTCCGCCACAAGTTGTTTGGCCATCAAGTGCAACTTATGAGGGTGACTTTTCTGGAGTTACCTCCATGGATTTGGCATCTTTAGGCTGTATTTGAGTTATGAATTTATAAAAGATTTGAAAAGAAAAAGTAAAAAGAGGAAAATGTGAATGAAATAAAAACTAATTTTTTTTCTTCATTTCTATTTCTCTTTTGAACTGGTTTCTAAATTTCTAGTCTATGCATAACATTTAATCCTCCATACTAGTATATTTTATTCCAAATATTAACTACAAATTTCATAAAAAAAATTATAATAAAATACTTTTAATTTTTGAAATAGAATAAATTTTCATAAACAAAAGAATAAGTATAAGATTCATCAATTATCTCAAGCATTGAGATATATATAAATTCGTTACAGTATTATTTTTCATAGCTTTATTTTTGAAATTTTAATAAAATTAAACTTTTTTTTAGAATTGTTTTAGATAAAAAAAAATTCGTAGTTCAAAAATAAAAAAAATTAAAGAATTTTATATCATAGCCCTTTTGATCAAATCATTGTTTATGATTTTATTTAACATAATATGTATAATTTTTTTACAATTATATAATATAAGTTTAGGTAAATTAAAATTGTATATGAAATATTTATATTAAATGATAAGGCTAAAAAGAATAAAATATACCATTATGGAGAATTGAAATTTTTTAACAACGTTGTATAAAGTTAGAATTTAATTATTCATAATAAAACTGGATAGAATTCAATAGTAATTTTGATAGTAGAATATGACTTATCATAGAGTAAGGAGAAAAATATTAGATTACCATATTCAAAACACAATTATTGATTTTTACAATATTCAATAAAAAGCAAAATATTAGAGAATGGCTCCATTCATACCACTATTTCATATGCTCCTTCATAATATATTTGGTGAGCTTCATTCTGAGTCCACAACGATGGTTTGAATTGTTTATCTCGTAGTAAAGACTATTTGTGCAAAAAAATAATTTTGTAGGATATAACTAGACAGATGAATAAATTACATCTTTTTTAAGGGACAATAATTATGAATTTAAACTTAAGAAATAGTATATTTTATAAATTAAAATATGATTTATTTATCTTCACTACGAGATTTGAAAAATAAACGATTCAGTTCATTGTTGTAGGGCAATGTGGAACCAACGTGAAACAAAATTGAAACCAATATACTCTTCTTATTTAACAACACATTTGATAATACATTAACTATATTTGTACACAAAGTAATAAGGAGCTCAACTAATCATCTAGAACAAAATATCTTCTAACAAACTAACTGTCCTCTCAACTGTGTAACTAACTCCTAAGCAGATGAACTTCTGGAACTGCAATCTGAGCCGGAGTCACCTAAGCTGGCTGCACTACTTGCACCTGAGCTGCTGTACTACTTGAACCTGAGCTGGCTGAACTATATTTCTCAACATTCCCCCTCAAACTAACATCAGTTTGGATTGAAGATAAGAGAAACGAGAAACTGATAATGGTTTAGTAAAAATATCAGCCAACTGATCAAGAGTAGGAACATAGTGCAACTCAAGCTTTTTAGTAAGGACTTGATCACAAACAAAGTGACAATCCACTTCAACATGTTTTGATCGAGAGTGAAAGACTCGATTAGAGGCTAAGGCTATGGCAGAGATATTATCACACCAGAGAAGAGGAATTGTAGGAGACACAATACAAAGATCATGAAGTAACATGCCAATCAAAGTCAGTTCTGCAGCAGTATGAGCCAATAATCAATACTCTGCTTCAGTAGAGGATCTAGACACAATGGCTTGTTTCTTGGCTGACCAAGAAATAAGATTGGAGCCTAGAAATACACAATATCCAGAAGTGGATTTCTTGTTAACAGAGTCTCTAGCCCAGTTGGAATCAGAATAGGCCTAAAGAGCAAAGGAGCTGGGTGCATAGGTGAGGCCTTGAGACAGAGTTCCTTTAAGATACCTATGCAACCTTTTTACACCAACAAAATGGCCAATAGTAGGATTATGCATATGCTGACAGAGGTGATTGACTACATAAGATAGGTCAGGCCTGGTAATGGTTAAGTGTAGCTATGCCCTAACTATACTTCTATAGAAAGAAGGATTGTGAAAAGGAACATCAGAATTGTGAGGTAACCCAAGCTTAACAGATATAGGCGAATCACATGGCTTACAATCCAACATACTAGCCTTAGTAAGAACATCCTGAGCATACTTGTTCTGAGAAAGCACATAGGTAGAGCTAGAGGTTTCAACAGATATACCCAGAAAATATGAAAGATTTCCAAGCTCTTTCATAGAAAATGCCTGACGCATTTTAGTAATAAGAAGTTGAATATGTGTAACATTATTCCCAGTGAGTAGAATATCATCCACATAAACTAGAAGAGTAATGAAGACTGGACCATGCTGATATATGAACAGAGAAGAGTCACATTTGCTATTCTTGAACCCTTGAGAGAACAAAAAGGCTGAAAAGGTAGGGTACCATGCTCTTGGTGCTTATTTAAGACCATACAAAGCTTTGTGGAGCTTACAAACCTACTGTGGTTGAGAAGAATGCTCAAATCCTGGTGGCTGCAACATGTAAACTTCTTCTTCAAGAATGCCATGAAGAAAAGCATTAGAGATATATATTTGCTTGATAGGCCAATGGTGATGGAGAGCAAGACATAAAAAAATACAAATGGTGGGCAACTTAGCAATAGGGCTAAAAGTTTCCTGAAAGTCAATACCTTTTTGTTGAAGATAGCCTTTGGCCACTAATCTGGCCTTATGTCTAGCAACAGTCCCATCAAAATTCCTCGTGACCTTAAACACCCATTTACAACCTATAGCATGCTTCCCAGGAGGAAGAGAAACAAGGGACCAAGTTTTCTGGGCTTGAAGAGCCTGAAATTCTTCCAACATAGCTTGTTTCCAAATAGGAATAACCAAGGCCTCTTCACTACAACAAAAAGAGTCTTTAGAGACAAAAACTAATGACGAAAATAAATTTTGTCACGAAAGACGTACTTTTAATGAAGAAAATAATATTTCGTCTCCAAATGTAATATTTTTAGAGAGAAAAATAAATTTTCTTCACCAATCTACATACATAATAAAAAAATTAGGTGATGAAATTATTTTTCGTCATTATTTTTATTTTTTTGTCACCGAAGATTTTCCCGCTAATTTTTTTAGGTGGCGCCAAAATTTTGAGAATTTTTTTGAGAAAAAAATTGGCCACCAATTATAAAATTATTTGTGACGAATATATTTTCGTCACCAATAATTTTTAATATTTTGATATCATTTAGTGAGAAAACTATTTTCGTGGTCAATAATCTTGTCTTTTGGTGAGGAAATAATTTTTTCACCAATTTCGGAAGGAAAATTAAGCGGCAATGAAAAACAAAACAGGCTACTAATTTTTTCCCACCTTTTATCTAGCTATTTTCCTCTTCTTCTTCTTTTTTTTTTTTTTTTGGCGACACCCTTTGTTAGTCAGTTGCAAAAGATTTTATTTTTCCTCATTCGCGACAGTCCTTAAACTCGTCACAAAAACTTAATTGATTCAAAAAAATACAAAAAATACAAAATTCAATTTCTAAAAAATTAAATTCAACAAATTGAAACCAAACATTTTTTGAAAATATATATTCTTTATATGAAAATATATATCCTTTATAATTGATCCTTTATATGAAAATATATATCCTTTATAATTGATTAGAATGGCCACAGATCTTTCCAAACAACAAATAAATGGCTGAGATCATTTTACACATTAGAGAGAAGAAGAAAAGAAGAAACTGGGGCGCGTGTGATGGGTCTCTCTCTCTCTCTCTCTCTCTCTCTCTCTCTCAGAACGATAAACACCTCATCGGCACAACCTTTGTGTCTTCTCCTCTTCCCCGAATTCGGATCCTCTTCCCTAATAGACACCCACCATCTTCGCTATAGACGGTGCTCTTCATTTCCCTTACAACCTTTCAAAACTCATTGGCTTGGGAAAGACTTGCAATTTTGGTAAGGTTCTAAACCTAAAGTTTGTTTCTTTTCTTTTCTGAAACCCTTCCCTTCTTAAATTAGGGCATTTGATTAAACTATTTGGATCTCAATTCAACGATTTCTTGTTGGGGGTTTTAAATTAGGGCATTTGATTCAATGATTTCTGGTTGGGGGTTTTTATTTATTTATTTATTTTTAACATGTATGTATATATGTATAAGCTCAAAACAATTACAATAGAAATGTTTGTTTATATATGCTTTTGAAGGTGGCAAGCGATTGATTATGCTCGGTTGAATCACAGTATGATTACATTCTTCAATTTCTCTAAACTAGAGACCGCAGCTTCTCGTTGGAGTTGAGTCAGGTTGAATGCTTCCAAGGTCATCTGCTTCTTCCTCTTCTTCTAAATTTTTTCCCCAATTCAGTGTAATTTCTAAAAATAATTATAAAATCATCTATGGTAAACTTTTACATCATTAATAACCAAACTCTTTTCAAAAAATTTCATGAATCTGTAATAATTTTCTTAAAATACCAATTAATCTAATAATTAAGTAGTATTATATTATTATGTGTTCAACGAAGTGACTTAAGATTGTCATGTTAATTGTATTGGGTAGGTTGGTAAGGGTTTGTCCAAGGACACTAAAGCACATAAATTGGCTTTCCAACACTGGATTGAAGCTATAAGTTTTCCTTACTTATCTCTATAGATGGACCAAAGGGGAGAAACCTTCAAAGATTGGAAAAAAAAAAAAAAATCCCCCTTATTTTGTTTGTGATTACAATGAATCTCAATTACAATCATGTGGAATAAATCAACAAATTTTGAACTTTTCTTTTTTATTTATTTATTTATAATTTAGATGCTAGTGCTTTCATCATGTATCCACTTCTATATATAACTTGTTTGATTGAGTATGTGCTTGTATATTAATTGCATATCAGATTGATAATAAATGTTGCCTCAGATTCTCTATTCTATTTGACTAAAAAATTTCAGTGAATCAGGGTTTAAGCTATGTTTAGTTTATAGAAATCTTAAATTTCTATTTGACTTAATAATTTCCATAAATATCTATGGCCTAGTATACTGTTTTGTGGAATCAATGATTTTTTTTTTTTTTTTTTTTTTTTTTTTTTTTGGAATTGGTAAATTACTTTAGATTTTTGTGAGAAGGTTTCAATTATTTTCTTCAATAACACTTTTAATTTCTCTCCGTTTGTCAAAAGAATTGCCCAACCCTATGACTGAGGCTTCACATTGTTCATGTATTCCATTATCCGTTTAAGTTAGCACAGTTATGTCAACTTTAAGATTGTGATTTCACATTATGTTGGGCCATTTGTGTTAACATAGAATTTCCACTTTTTGTCTCTCGGTTGGTAGCTTGCTAATTGTTTGCTAACTCTAAGACTTCAATAGGAACAAGTAAAGTTTTTAAAGGCGAATGTGTACCTTGAGGCGTTTTACCCCTCATGAGGCGGGGCGTAAGCCTCAGGGCGTTGAGGCGCAAGCATTTCAAATTTCAAATTTTAATATTAACTGAATAAATTAAATATTTTTAAATAGTTAAAAAAATAAAAACAAAATTAAATATAAATGTGTAAATACTTTTCGCTTTAATGCGTTGAACATTTTACTGCATAGAAGGTAGTTTTCCTTCATTGAAAGAGAAATCGATATTCTTAACTTCAGTGATTGAGTTTCTCACTTGACCATTAACTGTGTTTTTCTTTATTGATCATTTACTTAATTTTTCCTGTAGAATATAGTTGTAAAAATGGATTCTTTTTAATTTTTTATGTTTAAACAATCTAATAGACTAAGTTTAACAAATGCCCAGGGCAACTTCTGCATGTGCATACTCCTCACATGCTTATGCGCAAAAAGCGTAAAAAGCGCACTTAAGGCGCATGTCTCAAACTATGATGCGCAAGCCTTTGGAGAGTAATGCCTAAAAATCAAAGCCTTGATGCGTTTTACCTTAGCCTCAAGGCGAGGCGAGCATCGAGAAAGCCTTTTAAAACTCTGGGAACAAGGGTAGAACCAAGAATTCCTAGAATAGCCAAATGTAAAACTAATTACATAATTCACCATCCTTGATAATTGTGTATTTATTCTGAATGCACATCCTGCCTCAATCCATGAAAAGAAAGTGCACTATCTAATTTTAGATTTCAATCAATCATGTTAATGACACTAATTTCTTTATTTAACATATGGGTTCTGAATTTTGATGCCTATTTTTGGAGATTTATGAATATGACTATTGAATTGAAGTGGATCTGTGATTTGCTTATCCAGCATTTGATGAAAGATGACTTCATTCTCTGTTTTACCTTTATTAGCATGCTTCATTAGTTTGCAAGTAGTAATGACATTAACATGTTGTGGCCCTATTGAAAATGACAATCAGGACTGTGTTAAATGACTAATATTTCATGTTTTACTTCTATTTGTTTTGTTTTTACTTTTGGTTGGTATAGGCACCGATCTTAGAGCTGCATTGGTAAATCTGGAAACTGGTGTGCAATCATGGGTGTTTCGTTGTAAAAGTAACGTTTTGTCACTACAACTTGATCATTCGGTAATTATTACATTTAAGATTCCATACAAATGTTTCTAAATTGTCTATTTTCATGTCTGCTTCCTTATTTTTTTGGATTACTAAGTGGATCACTCTTTTTTTTTTTTTTTTTTTGGTTCTGTCTAGTTAAGAATTCTGAGGTTACACAAACTTCATATTAAAGTATTTGCAACACATTAACCTAAAGAAAACTTGACATAAAACTTACTTGACTAAAATCTTAATTCCATTAGGTTCCATGTGGCACCAATATGTAATTCAGAATTTGCACATCAACAGTTAACAGGCTTTGCATAATCAAGTCAAAAACTTTTTCCTTGGTAGATATTGACCTCATCTCAAGATTTATAAATGGCATTACTGTAGCCCCTCCCAAAATCCAATTCTTTGGCTGGTTAGCATGGAAGGGAATGGTGAAAACTTCAAATTTTCTGCAAAGAATTGGGGTGCTGGGTGCAAATGCTAGCACACAATGTGTATTCTGTAAAAAGGAAGTTGAGAGTGTAAATCATGTTTTATTACATTGCCCATTGATTTGGAGAGTTTGGTCTCGAATTATACGATGGTGGGATATGTCGTGGGTGATCCCTGGGTCTATTGAGGCTCTATTAAATTGGTGGGCAAGGGCTTCAATTAAGAAAAAAGAGGTGGTGGTGTGGAAAATTATGCCACTAGTCCTATTTTGGTCAATTTGGAGGTTGAGGAATGATATATTGTTTAATGATGTGCATCCTAATTTAGCTGATTTGGAGGATATTGTGAAGACAAGGATAGCATTTTGGGCTAAGAGCAGTTTGCTAGGTGTGAATTACACAGTGCATGATTTTGTTCATAATCTTCACCAGGTTAGACATTGCTTGAGGTAAAGGGTGTATGAATTTGTTATTGCTGTGGCACTGCTGTAGCCTTTTGTTGGGAAGCCTGTGCTGGTTTTTTGCTGTCAGTTCTATTGCTACTGTGTGTGTAGTCCTGCTTCGGTTGTTGCTGAGCAAAGTACTGCTATTGCTGAGTGCTAGGTGCATTTTTCAGTTTGTTAAGTGGCCTGGCTTGGTTATTGCTGCAGAATTGTGTTGGGAGTGTTGATTAGGGGCCAAGCATTGTGATCCTCATGTGTCTGTTTGGTCTGCTGTCTACAGCTACTATTGTTGATTCACAGGCCTACAGTAGGTTGCTGCTGTTTGGATTGTTGTTGCTTTGTTGCTGTTGGAGTTGGTGGTGACTTATGCTAGTTGTTTGTTTCATGATTTATGCCTTGCTGCTGTTTGTTTTGTTGTTCTGTCTTTTGTTCTGTTTTTTGGAGTTTGGGTATTTGATTGGCTTCTCGCCAATCATAGGTCAAGTGCATGATGCTTAGTGCACTCCCCTCATTTGTTGATGTATTGTTGATTGTATCTTGCTTTATCATTAATAAATCTTTATTTTGCTGATCAAAAAAATCATTACATTTTTTATTTGATATATTTTTTTTTAATCTATTATCATTACATGACCTTTGTCTGTGGTTAAGTGACTATCACTATATGATTTCAATGTAACAAACTCATCTCTTGTTGCAGGGACATATTGTTTTATGTGGTTTAAGAAATGGAACAATTTGTTTTCTGCATGTTCATGTCTTGGAATAATTATCAATTTTTAAATGGAGATGACAACTCTCTTCTGGCTATTATTATTATTTTTTTTTGCATGCTCATGTTGGATGTTGAGTTAATTGCTGAAATCTTTTAACACATGAGTTTTCCTATATTTAAGGGCACTGATAAAATGTTTGCATAACCCTGTTCCTTCTCCTGAGCATTGTTGCCCTGTAGTCATAGTTTATATTCAGCTATCTTAAGATATTTGGTCCATTTTTTCCATGAGAATTGATTATTCAATCAAAGTGGTTATTCTTTTTCTATTGAAGCAGGAGATGAAGAGTCAGTATGATGAGAAAAAGTCCGATTGTATCTTTTGTAAGACTATAATAGTCTCTATAAATAGTTAGTTTATTCATATGCTTCTGCAGTTTCTGAATTAATTTGTGTTTTTACTTTTCAGGTCAAAAATTTCTTGGAGAAATGCAAAATATGGTCAAAGAATTAAAGAACTTAGTTTTTTTAAGTTTTTTTATTTTTTAATGTATGTAAGCACAGTTAATTTTTTTTTTCTTTAATTCCTTTGTATATACTTTTGAATATTTAATTTTCATTTATGAAATATATGAGGTTATTCCATTCAATATGTGGTTATGATTCAAAGTATAGTATATAGTGTGTATTATATTCTTCAAATGTGCATACAAAAATAATATTGATTATTTTTCAGATATGTCGAACCCTTTTTAAATATAGATTTTATTAGTTATTAATCACACTTAAAAGATGTGATCTAAATATTATTAATCACACTTAAAATGTGTGATCTAAATGTTTTCAATCACCTTAAAAGAGGTGATCTAAATATTATTAATCACACTTAAAAGGTGTGATCTAAATGTTACTAATCACCTTAAAAGATGTGATCTAAATATTTTTAATCACACTTAAAAGTTGTGATCTAAATGTTATTAACCACATTTAAAAAGTGTGATTAAAAATGACCCCTTTTAATCATACTCCCAAAGATCACACTTTAATAAAACTTAAAAGGTGTGATTAAATAACATACATCACACAAGAAAAGTATGATCTTTATCTGTTTTTACAGTAGTGAAAATCTAGAATTCAGTTGGTAAAACGTTTAGTTTACTGTTTTATATTTTTAGAGTTTGAGATGGTGATTATTAAATTTATGGTGATTTAGTTTTAGTTATTGAGTTTTATACATTGAGAATTTTGGTGTTAAGAAATTTATATGTTGAAATTGATTTGATAAATGGTGGGTTGGGTATCTCTATGATCTATAAATGATTTTGGAGAAATTTTATAAATTGTAGAAGTGGCTTTACCTAAGTTGTTGGGTATATGAAAATATTGATTTTTGATCTTTATAGTTTAATTGGTGGTGGTATTGTGCACATAAATTGGTTGGATATTATGCACATAAGGATTGTATAGGTGATTATTGTGTACAAGTGTTATAGTGCTTAAGGTTTGCCCTCTCGGTGAGGCTTGCCTTATCGGGATTGAGTTGTGACATATATTGAAATGCTTTACGATTTTATTTGATTTTTATGAGGATTTAAAGTGTAGATAAATTGCACTTATACAGATTGGGTCCACTATAAAAATAATACTCCAAGAAATCACATAAAAGTGAAGTATTAAGTAAAATATTGCAATGATATATAACAATGCTTAAAACAATTATTGTTTCTACATGAAAAATAATATTTAGTACCAATTACATTATATGAATTTATTTAACCTCTTGCATGTATTCATGCTGTAAAAACCATATGTACATATTGACAACGCATCAACCATATTTAAAAAACATTGAGATAGTTGGCACTCACCGTAACACATGAAAAACCATATAAGTGAAGAGTTCTAAATTATGGCATGGAGTTTTCAAAAACCATTTTGAAGAGTTAAAAAAACCTAAGAAGAAGTCGGTATGGAGTTTATTGAATGCCGTGTGAATTAACATTGGTTTGACTTACATATTAAATTATGCAATGACCACTCTATAGTAGTGGCGACCCAATTATCCGTCGAGTCTCAACCGAAATCTCGAATGAAGGATTTAGAAATTTAAATATTAATTTAAATAATCACTACTTAATTTCTTTAAAGAAGTTTCTTTTTTTAAAATTCAATTTTTCTTAATTTTCAACAGGCAAAATTACTAATTAAGTTTTGACAATGAAATATTTGTAAGAGATTTTACAAGTGATAATATTTTTAATACAATTATTGATTATTTTTTATAATCAACTTCAGAGAGAAGAAATATTGATCGTTTTGAAAAATATTTGGCTTTTAAAAGTATCCGTATTAGTCTCAACAAATTTTAAGTCAAATTATAACAAAACAGCAGCCGAAGGTGTTCTACAAGGAGGCATGATGAGTGATTGCATAGGTGCATGCTCCAAGGAGGAAGGTATGGTTCAAGTAGTCAACTCACAACAGGAAATGATAAACAATATTCAAATTCAAAACGGGGCTATAGGCTCTTTTGGGCTTTTTACAGAGTGGTGTGGGCCAGAGGAGGGAAGATCAAATATTAATCTTGAAGTATTATTGGAGGGGGTGCAGGTTGGGCCTATGCCCAGTGGATCAAATAATAGGGAGAGGTTGAAATTGGATGATAGTGTGGCCCAGCCTAGACTCAAGCCCAATTTGGTTCAGTCCATACAGAGTAATTTGGGAAAATATGCCGGTGTAAGCAGTAAAGGCAAGGAAGTTGTAGACCAGAAAACATATACCACTTGGAAAAGAGGCTTTGTTTTGAGGAAAGGTAGCAGGCTAGCTGGTGGCATCAGCAAACAAAGGGGTGTAGTCGGCAGCCTAGGCTTTCAAAGAGGTGCCATTTTCAGAGCCACAGCAGCAGTAGTAGCTTCCTCCTTGTCATCATCTCAAAGTCACTCGAAGAGTAGAAGAAGAAATTTAATTGAAGAGGCGTAGTCAACTCTGAAGGTAGGAGCAGTTCTGGGGCTGCAGTACCAAGGTAGAGAGGAAGAAGTTGTGAGCAAAATGGTGAAGTTAGAGGAGAATGACTTGGAAAGACTTGCAGGTGCAGTTGGGGCAAACAGAAGCTAGCTGGTTGCAATTTGGGGAAATGGGGGTGTTAAATCAGTTTAATCATGCATATTTTATCTTGGAATGTTAGAGGGCTGAGAAGGTTAGAAAAAAGGGGAAAAAAATCAAGTAATTGGTGAGGAAAATGAGGGTGGATGTACTATTACTACAAGAATCAAAAAGAAGTTCTATGGATGCTAGTTTTGTGAAGACCATATGGCCTTATAAAGAGA
The DNA here is from genome assembly GCA_030407325.1 of Camellia japonica. NCBI lineage: Eukaryota > Viridiplantae > Streptophyta > Magnoliopsida > Ericales > Theaceae > Camellia > Camellia japonica. Next base: position 116,920,988 of record JAPPVO010000029.1, read on the forward strand.
TGGAGTTTCTGGGGATGGATTCAGATGGTAGTGCAGGTGGACTTTTGTGCATTTGGAGACCAGAAGTCTTTAAGCTTGGTGACTGTTGTTGCATTAAGAATTTTATTCTTCTATCAGGTACATCTGGTCTTTCTTTTGAGTGTGCCATAGTCAATATTTATGCCCCAAATGAGATTGTGGCTGGGAGAAAGTTATGGGAGGTTTTGGTTAATGTATACCTTCATTATCCAAACCCTTGGTGTGTTGGGGGGGGGGATTTTAATGAAATTAGATTCATCAGGGAGAAAAAAGGGTGTTCTAGAAGGGAGAGGGGGATGAAGGATTTTAATGAGTTTATTGACAAATTGGAATTAACAGATATGCCTTTGTTAGGTAGACAGTTCACCTGGTGTAATGCACTGGATGGGGAAAGATGTAGTAGGATAGATAGATTCCTGTTGGATTCTAGGTGGCTAGAAAAGTTCTCCTTTAAGCAATGGGGTTTACCTAGAAATTTATCAGATCACTGCCCTATTCTGTTGAGGGAGGATGAAAGGGATTGGGGTCCCAAACCCTTCAAGTTCTTAAATCCCTGGCTTTCACATCCTACCTTTGTGCATGGAGTTAAACAGATTTGGGAAAACAATTAGGTGTCAAGATAGGTTGGGTTTAAGCTCATGAGTAAACTGAAAGACTTAAGATCTCATTTAAGGGTGTGGAACAAGGAGGTGTTTGGCAATATTGATTCTCTTCTAAAGTCAGCTGAAGAGGAGTTACATGATTGGGATTTAAAGGTAGAGTCTGGGTCTCTGGATGATGAGGACATTAGAAGTAGAAAAGAAGTTAGAAGTCTAGTGTGGAAATTAAGCAGAGATAAAGAAAGGTTGTGGCATCAAAAGTCCAGAGTGCTGTGGGCTTGAAATGGTAATAAAAACACTTTTTTTTTTTTCCACGTTATGGCTAGTAGGAGACAGAGAAAGAACTTGCTAGGGAGGTTCAACATCATGAGAAGAAAGAGAAGCAGGTTTGAGAGTGAGGAGAGCTGCTTTAGATCTAGTAAGCATAGGATGACAATTAGAAGAAGGAGGCACAAAAAGAAGAGAAACAGAAGTAGAAGAAAGAGGCAACTGAATAAAAATAGAGTTAATAAGTATAGGAGAATGAAGGGGAGGAGAAATAAGTGGATGTCAAGACTGAGCTGAAGAGGTACTGAGAGGTAAACCAATAGAATTTGGAAGAGAAGAAGAACTAGATGTTTGGGCAACAGAGGCAGTAGAAGAATGAGATATTGGTGAAACAAAAGTAGTGGGTACAGATGAAGTCTATAAAGGTGTAGAAGAAGAAGGAGAAGACCAAAAGAAGGATTGAAGGAAAGAGAGTTGTGATGAAGAAGAGGATGAGGAGAAAGAAGCTTGATGGGCAAAAGGAAACACCTGTTCATTAAACCCTACATGATAAGAAAGATAAATAGTTCTAGTTTTGAAATCAAGACACCTATATCCTTTGGCAAAAGAATGATAGCCTAAGAAGACACACTCAACTGATTTAGGTTGCAGTTTGGTAGGATGATAAGGTTTGACCCAAGAAAAGTATTGGCAACCAAAAACTTTGAGAAGAGAAAAATCTGGAAGTTTATGAAACAAAGTTTCAAAAGGTGTCTTATAAGCCAATTTGGAAGAAGGCAGTCTATTAATGAGGTAAGTGGCACAAACAATAGCATCAAACCAATATACACAGAAATAGAAGAGTGGTGAAGTAGAGCAATAGCAATTTTAGTGAGTTGTCTATGTTTTCGTTCAGCTACACCATTTTGAGATGGTGTATGAGGACAAAAGTGTTGATGAACAATTCCTTGTGACATAGTGAGATATAGTGATCCCGGGTTTTATCCCTTGTTGTACAGTGATCCGGACTTGTGTCTGTGGATGTTAGCAGTTGTTTAAATCTTGTTTACGTCCTTTCATACTTTGTATTTGAGTTATAGGATGTGTTGGGCAGGTTTGTTACAGGTTGGTTGTGTTTGGGAGCAAATGGTTGCTGCTCAGAATTTTGGTCCTTCGCTCGAGCGAGAAGTTTGTCGCTCGAGCGAGCTCTTTGTTTTGGATCCTTCGCTCGAGCCAGGGTTTGGTCGGTTGAGCGAGAGTCGAGTTTTGTGTCTGGTGGATCGAGCGAGAAGTCTTGCGCTCGAGCATGCGTCTGCGTCTCTTTTTGACCTGAGAGCTATGTTTCTTGGCTCGAGCGAGCTTTCCTTCGCTTGAGCGAGCGAGGTGTATGTTTTGAGTTTCCTCGCTCGAGCGAGCATTCTGTCGCTCGAGCGTGCTTCTAGGTTGCAGACCTGAAGCTTCGAGTTTTTGGCTCGAGCGAGACCTTCTTCGCTCGAGCGAGTATTCTTTGTGTCTAGTCGCTCGAGCGACCAATCCTTCGCTCGAGCGAGCTTGTTTTATATCAGTAGGCAACAGTGGGGAAAACTTCACTTTTTCATCCCCTTCTCTTTTTCAAACCCTAGATCCGAGACCCTCTCTCTCTAGACTTGTCTTCTCTCTAGGATTTCATCTCCCTCTAGTGTGAATCTATCCTAGGGCCTTTGTTAAAAAGATAGGGGGTAGCTTGGGCTTTGATTTAATTTGAAAAACTTGGGATTTGGAGCACGTTGGATTTTGGTCTTCATCTCCGTTTGAGCTCAAACTTCGAGGTAGGGATACCCTACTCCTCTTTATGAGCTTTGTCTTTGAATTTTGGTATTTTGATATGTTGGAGGTTGTTGTGTAATTATGAGAAAGTTTGGGTCTTTTGTGTAATTTTACAAGAGTTGGGGTTTTGTTTATAATAAACCAATATGCATGTTTGGCATAGAGAAATGAGTTGAATGTTGGATTATGGATGAAAATGGAACCTTAGGATTGTTATGTAACTTATGGGAAAAAATGCCCTAATTACATAGTTAAATTAATTTGTATAATTAATTTGGAGAAATGAAGAATTGGATTGTGAATGTTGATTATATATCCATTTAGTGCATTTATTTTCAGTATAGAAATAACTGCTTTGGGCTATCGGTGGAGGATAGTCTTGATTGTTGTAGACAATGCATGATGATTAGGCAAACTAAAACTAATCGATTGAGTATGCTATTGAATATAGCGGTAGAAATAATACATTAACTTTATGTATTGATTGACTGTATATGATCGATGTTTATATACATGTGTTGTGTGGGAGGAGATAGGGGATGTACTCCACAGTTTAGGGGAAGATAGGGGATGGACCTTTAAACCGGATTTTGTGTGACATTGATACAGCACTACAATGTGTATCAAATGTTGATTATGGAAGTGTTCGAATTGATTTGATATAGCACCAAAATATATATCGTTATCAATTGTGAAATATAAAAGTGACTCTATGTTATGTTGATACAGCACTGAAATGTGTATCTTTCGTAAAGTGTGGAAATGGTTTATGTGTTATCGATACAGCATTAAAATGTGTATCCATCATAAATTTTGAAAGTGTTTTAAAGATGAGTCTAATCTCATTAATTATTTGGCTAAGTGTTGAGCCTAAGTGTTGAGCCTTGTTTTCAAACTCAAAGTTGAAAAAGGAATGGGAAATGAAATGTAACATGGACTCAATGTCATGGAACCGGAATGTGATATATGTAAATGTATCTGTGTTGACCATCTATCAACTGCTAATCTTTTAGTCAATGTTCATAGCTGGTTTAGTGTATTTCTGCTGGGCTGTGGCTTACCCTATATGGGACATCATTTCAGGTACAGGTAGCATGCCACCTCCAAGGACATAGCTTGGGAGGCTAGGGTGCAGGCAGACTTTCGCTGTTTTGTTATCTTTTGGATGTGTTACATGTAAATTCAAGCCAAGGGCTTAACGTGTATTGAGTTAGTACTCTCTTTTTGTAACTAAGTGTTAACTTGGAAAGCTGTAAGCCCGTGGGGCATTTTTTTTTGTTGTTAACATGTAATACGCATTATAATGAACTACTCTGATGAATAGAAGAATATTTACCTTTTGTATCAATGCATGTCTTAATTGATGGGTTTTAATGTTATGATTTTGAGGGTGTTACATAAGAGCTTTCATTTTGTTATTAAAGAATTTTGTACCACCATCTGTTCGAAGGATCTTAAGGTGAGTATCAACTTGTTTTTCTACATAAGTTTTGAATTCAAGAAACTTGGCATAAACTTCACTCTTATAAACCAATGGATACTGTAGATGTCCCCGAACGTCCCGGGAGGGAATCCCGTTTTGTTTATTTGGGCTTACTACAGTTTGGACTCAATGTCACGGTCCTGTATCTAATCTCGCGGAGTGCAATGCAAGACCGATGAATCATCAACGAGTCCAAATCCGGCAAATCGTTTTGAAAAACTGATTTTTAGAAAGAAGTGCCAAACATGGACTGCTTTGCCAGATACAGAGTCGCCACATAAATATTTTATTTTGGAGGAATTTAGGAAACCCTAACTCGTGCCTAAGGCCACGTGTCCGTCATCACCAAAGTTTCCTCGGCTTGGGAACTTGGGTACGATTGGGGAAGGTCACTTCGTGAGCACCCCCGCTCGCCCGATCAAAGATCGGCCTCTACTAACCATGATATCGAGTTTTGAAAACATTATGTGCTCTTATTCCGGTTATTAGCCTAGAATTACTATGTGATGCACACAACATACAAGTATAGACTGGATCGTTTGAGTTGGAACAAAACATTTCATGTTTGTTTATTTGAAAGATGGTTTGATGGTGATACTCGCAAGTAGGCTAAGACTTGGATTTGCCACACTCAAGTGGGCTTAAGAAAACATGATTTTGCCACTCTCAAGTGGGCTTAAAACTCTCAATTGGTGAATTGTTCCAATTCAAATAACCCAACCTTCACCTACAGGCATTCAGGCAGTTATATCACATAAGCAAATAGCCTCATGGTAAACATGCTATCATGGCAGTCACTCACATGCATGCAAGGATGCTAAAACATAAATACTTACCGAGTACTCCAAGCCAAAGAAAGAAGCTAATTAGAAATCATGCATGAATCCTAACTATGCTGAAATACCTAATGCAACACATGCAAAAATGCAACTAAGATAAGCTCGGCTATTCTAAAATGACATATGAAATGCAACAACTGATACACGTATTCAACTCGGAATTGAAATACAATGCAATTAATATGATGCGCCGAGCCCGGTGCATGCAATACAGATGAATGAATGGAAACGTACGAACTTATAGATGCTAATTGAAACATGCCCTAAAACTAACCATCATAAGCTGGTAAATAAAAAGGAGAAAGATGTAGGGTTGGAAGACATGCATCACACACACGCACACTTATTACAAAGTCCGCCCTCTCGCGGAGGGTCCAAATGAATAGTACAGAATAAACTAGCTAATCTAAGCTAATTAAACTAATTATTACACAACATTAATTAATTAACAAATTAACTAAGTAAGTAAGGAAACTAGCATGCAAATTAAACAAAATGGACTGCCTCAGCTCTGTTCCGAATGATAGGGATGCATGCATGCTCAAGTCGCCTTGTCAGGAAATCCATCGCGATGCCCCGATTTGCCTCTGTTTGCAACTGGTCCCAGAACACTGTACAAAGCTCCAGAAGGTTGCTGACCAGTTTTTGCTGCTGGTTTCCGATTTGCTGCAACAGAGAGCGAGAAAGGGGCATGGCAAAGTAATTTCAACATATGTGTGCATGACCACTCTCCTCATCATTGCACAAGCTCTAGGGAGTGTAGTTCTTGATCCTCGTGCCACCAATCACGTATCTCGATGCATAATGGCTAAGGAGTTAGATTGCACGACTCGATGTAAAATAAATGTACATATAAACACAACAAGGCCTAAACTCCATCATGGGTAATCCGGAGTGTCGGCGACCAAGAATCGAGGCACGTTTCGTCACTTGGAGTACGAAACGTCTCTCGTTTCCCGTGTTTGGACTAAACCCTATTCCAAACACAATGCAACAAACAATGCATGGACAAATGCAACTCTAGCATGCGATCTAAATGCAATGCAACTGAGTGATGCGAAGATGCACGGAATGACATGTGGGCATGCAAACGGCATACACAATGCTATGAACTAATCAATGGCATACTCAATGCACATGGATTATATGGCATGCATACACAATGCACTAACATACGCAATGTTATGAACGAGGCATACTCATTGCAATGATCGAACATGCAACAACATAGATTATATGGCATACACAATGCAAGATGGACTTAAACCAAGATGGATGGGCCTCGGCCACACCCAAATCAGTGGCCAAACATGATGAAAATGAAGCAACAACACACATGCAAACATGCACAAATGCAAGGGACCAAACCTAAGGCACAAAGTGCAACTCCACCAAAGCATGGTAAGCATGAAATATGGCATACAATCACATATTTTCCAGCTCTAAAATGACATGCAAGATGGTCCCGAATCATGCAAGCACCTCACACAATACATGCTAGATGACTCAAATACCGAAACTAGTGAAACACATTACACTAGAGGTATGCAAAGCAATGCACAAATGACCAAACCAGCCCCAAACAGTCCCTATGCAAGCCAAAACAGTAGCAAATATGGACTAAAATGATGGCTCGCAAAGCATGGAAATGAAACTCATGCAATGGTCCAAAAATGAGGTATAAAAGCACAACTCTCAAACACATTGAAGGCATGATAAACATGAGAATATGGCACACCTATAAACTCTGAAATATCATATTCAATGATGCCAAAACACTAAAATGCCTCAAGCAACACATGCAAGGGACCTCAAAACTCAAAGGTAAGCAAGGCTATTACACTACAACCATACATGGCAAGCACCAATCGACCAAGAGGCCTAAAAAAAGAGCTAAGGCAGCCCAAAATATGAACAAAACATGTTTGGAGTGTGGCCAAAAGGTGCTATAATAGAGGGCCAAAACAACATGCAATGTGAGCTAGTAAACATGATTTACACTACAAGCCTATGAAGCATGTGAGGGGCTACCAAACCAGCCAAAAAAAGAATCATGGCATGCCAAAATATGACCAAAAACCCAATGAAACATGGTCAATACATGCAAGAATGACATGCTCCTTTGATAAGCTATGAATGGGATTGCTCTACACATGCAAGAAGCAAACAAAAGCTGGCCAAAAAAACTATGGACAGAGCCTAGGAAGGTCTCAAAAATCACCAAAAAGTTCCTGAACCAAGGCTTGGAAGTATGAAAATATGGGCTCCTTTGAAAGGCCAAATATACAAACAAACAAGGCCAAAAGAGAGAGGGTCACCCCTCTCTGATTTTGGCCCTCAAAACCATAAAACCACCACTGAAAATCCACTGGATTTCAGTGGTAGGAAGGCCAAGCAAACACTATCTCGAATGCCTTATGGCATGGCACAAAACAAGGCCAAAACAAGCATGCAAGAGGGTAAACGACCCCTAACACCAAAATGATCTTAAACAAACTTGTTAAGGGCCTCAAAATAAGACTTTTTTTTCAGTTTACAACAAAGCTCAAATATGCTTTCAAGTATGGCTAAAAGATTGAGCAAAATAAAGCTTAAAAGAGGAAATAGTGTGTTACCCTTGTAGCTTCAGCAAAACTAGCAGCTTCTTGGGCCAAAAACCAGCTTTTTGAGACCTCTCAAGACCCTCCAAGAACCTTAGATCAATGGTGGAGGTGTGGTGTAAAGGGGTCAAGAACCAACACTTTCTAAGCCTAAATATAGAGATATAGAGAGAGATACAACCCTTGTGCCTTAGACAATTTTTTTCAACCTCTCTAAAGGAGAGGGAGGCCCTCTCTTATAGAGAAACAAGAGGATTCAAGCTTCTTGGAGAAGCTAGAGCAAAGGTTCAAGCTTCTTGGAGAAGCCAGAGCAAAGGTTCAAGAGGTTCAAGCTTCCTCAAGAAGTTAAAACGAAGGTTCAAAAGGTTCAAGCTTCCTCAAGAAGCTAAAACAAAGGTTCAAAAGGTTCAAGCTTCCTCAAGAAGCTAAAACAAAAGTTCAAAAGGTTCAAGCTCGCTCAAGAAGCTAAAACGAAGGTTCAAAAGGTTCAAGCTCTCAAAAAACCGTGCCAAACGGAGAAAGTTAAGCGGTCCCGAACCGAAGCGCACGGTCGACGGCTCTGAAAACTGAAAACTAGTCTCCAAACGGGAACAGTGGTCTACGACCACGAAAAGTAGCCTACGGCCATTGAGAGATGGTCTACGAGACCTCTCCCTCCCTTCGGAAAGATAAAACAGAACCTGGTTTGCAAACCGAGACAAAATACAAAAGAGTCTCGAGGTCCGGAGGTAAGGCTCTCAGCTGAAACTCCGAAACCTCAAAACGAGCACAACATGCGCAATCACTGAGCGCTCAATCGATGACGTCTGAGTCTTAAGGTCGGTCAAAAATGAGGTGTCTACAGATACAACCAAGTAAACCTACTAAATTGATCTAAAAAAGAAAATAGTATTTATAATAAGAAGTGGATGAAAAAGGCCCTCAGACATCACTATGAATTGAAGTAAGGGGCTTATTTACAGTGGAATTAGACAATTGGAAAGCTAATCTATGACTTTTGGCAATACAACAATCCACACTAGCTTGAGATGTTACAGAAGTAGAGGAGTTAAGATGCAAATGTGAGCTAAGATGCTTGAACTTCAAAGCACTAGTGCCCTAGCCTATTATGCCAAACATTATTAGAAACAAAAGCAGAACTAGATAGCTTTTGAGAAGCAAAACTTGTGGAAACTGCTGAAGAAGCGTGATTAGCAGGTAGTGAAGTGGATGGAAGAAAGTGATATAAGCCATGAAGATTAGATCCTTTGTGAAGAATTTTCTTCGTAAGCTTGTCCTGAATGACAAATGTAGTATCATCAAAACTGATAATACAATTGTTATCTTGAGCCAATTTCTGAACAAAGACAAGATTAGAAGAAATAGAATCTGTATGTAGCACATTATTCAATTTAAACAAGTGATGTGGAGTTGGAAGAATGCCTTTACCAGTGTGCTGCATAGGAATGAAGTTTCCATCTCCTATGGTAATATGTTCTGAGCCTTGATAAGGTTGATAGCAATTTAGATGACTGAGATCATTAGTCACATGATCTGATGCTGCAGAATCCAAGTACCAAGGACTTTGAACTAAGGAAGAACCTATTGCAGAAGGAGACATGGAGGCTGTTGAGGAAGTAACAAAGGCTCGTGGTTGCTGCTGTTAATTGTGAGTCTGGAAATTTTGATGTGAAGCCTGATATGGTGGATCCATGTCAACACTCCAGTGCAGAATGACTGAGCCTCCATACATTTAGCAAATTTGATTTGAGAACCTTTCTCGACCTCGAGATGGCGTAAATTTACCATAGCCTTTAGTTCGGCCACCTCTTCCTCCTCTGGAATAAGATCGACCTCGATTGGAGCCAAAATTCTGAGATCTTGAAGATGAAGTGTGAAAAGAATTTGGAGTTGGAGATTCTTTGACTGTAGAGAAAGCTACAGTTGATTCTGTGAACTTTTTTATTTTTTATTTTTATCTTGGAATCTAAATGAATTGCTTCAGAACATAGTAAAGCACAAAGATCATCAATGGTGATGTTGTCTGGTCTAACACAAATGGCAGTAACAAATGAATCAAACTCAGAAGGAAGACCATTCAGAGTCACTAAGACTAGATCTTCATCTTCAATTTTAACAGATGCTAGGGCTAACTGACTGACGAGGTCCTTAATTTTGGAGAGATATTCTTCCATTAACTCAATTTTCTTAGCAACACTGTTTAATTTGTTTTTCAATTGGACAAAGTTGTATACCTCTTGTGGAGAGAACTTCAGACCTCAGAACAATGATGAAACTGAAGTACAGATGCATAGATTGAAGGTGTAAGTGTTGCAGTGATACAACTAAGCAAGTGTGCATCAATCAAAGTCCATTGAAGAAATTCTGAATTTGGAATAGAAGCTCCATGTGGATCAATGATTGTAGAGGTTGGACATGGAATTGATCCATCAACATAACCAAGCAGATTTGTGGCTCGAAGAATATTCGAGAGCTGAGTCTTCCAAACAAAGAAATTGGAACCATCAAGTTTGATAGTAACAAAGGATAAAAGATTAGAAATTAACCGAGTGAGATTTGAAGGAAGCAAAGATGATAATGGCGATGTCATGGATCAGTTGCTCGTTGGAGCTTAGAGGCTCTGATACCATGAAACAAAACTGAAACCAATTTACTCTACTTATTCAACAACACATTTGATAATACATCAACTATATTTATACACAAAGTAATAAGGAGCTCAACTAATCATCTAGAACAAAATATCTTCTAACAAATTAACTGTCTTCTCAGCTGTGTAACTAACTCCTAAACAGATGAACTTCTTGAACTGCAATTTGTTGAACTGTAATCTGGGCCGAAGTCACCTAAGCTGGCTGCACTACTTGCACCTAAGCTGCTGCACTACTTGAACCTGAGCTGGCTGAACTATATTCCTCAACTCAACGAAACAAAGTTTGAAATGATATAAAGATTGAAGTATGAAAATGAGCTATTCCACAAAATATAATCAAATGTCACAAATTACTTTCTCTGGACGCAATCAAATTAAGGGCTGGTTTGGCAAGTTTCAAAAAAGTCAAAAAATCACTATCCTATTTAAGTCACATTATCTTATTTAAGTCACATCACCTCTCTAACACATCACTTCAAACCCAACCAAAATCTAACCCATATTTCATAAAAAGTCAACTAAGCGCACTTCTATTCTTATGTACTAATATATATGACATTTTATTTTAAAAACTATTAATTTTAATAACAATTAAGATAAGTAAACTATTGTCAATAATATAAGAGGTAATTGTTTAAATTAGTAATTCAATGAGTAAAATGTTAAATATATTAAAGGGATAAATTGTACGGTGCACACTCCTCTAAGGATGTCTACCATATATACTTTGTTATATTTTTTGTGGTGTGTATTACATATTTTTGTGGTAAATATTATATATTTTTCTGGTAGGAGTTATGAGAATTTGTAGTTGAGAAGTAAAATTATGCATTTTATGATAATGTTACGTATTTTTGTGGTAATGTTACACCTTTTTTTTTTTTTTTTTTATCTAAACGTTTTCTAACCAAAAAATGTGTAATAATACTACAAAATTGCGTAACTTTAATTTTTAATCATAAATTGTTGTAACTTCTATAATAAAAATATGTTTATTACAAAAATACATAAACACATCACAAAAAACGTGTAATAAGGTTCATATAGTATACATCCTTAGAGAGATGTGTACCACAATGTTTCCCTATTAAAGGGTACAAAATAAAATTTTTCATTTTTCATTTTTCTCTAATTTAAGGTTGTGGTTGGTTCATAAATTTGAGAATAGACTTAGAAAAGGAAAAAAAAAAATATGAAATGTAATTATATTTCATTCATATTTCATCAAACTTTTCCTTTTTTCTTTATAAATCTATACCCAAATTCATCAACTAGTCTAAGTGAAAGGGAATACTCGTGTGGGATATCAGTTCACTATTAAGCTTTTGTAATAGAGCGGTTGGACTTATGTTGTACCAAATGAGATATTGAAAGGAGTTTTGCCAAATGAGATTGATAGTTAAAGATGTAAATATATTTCAAAATTATACTAATGTGTTATTTTGATTATCGATATTTTAAATGCGTCACTAAATTATTCTTACTTTTGCTTTTATTTAGATGGCTACTATTAATACTTATTTTTATTCTGTGGGCCCTTAATTTCTTTGAACTCCCACTCTAAACTCTAAATTTTAATAATATTTCTTTTGACACTCCACTTAATATCAAATTTACCCTTATTCATAATATCATCACCCAAGTTATGCACACATACTTTGTGTGTGTCAATTTCCGACCACACTGCCAATTAAGCACTCAGCTGGAGAACACTGCCAGAATAGATGACACATGGCTGACCTGCAACAGAAAGAGAAGATTCCGGCGGTGTCTCGTCCACCCGGGGGCACTCCGACGATTAAGTCAGTAAAATATCTCTTAAAGATAACCAATAGTGCTTAACTCACTAGACAGAGCATAAAAAGCATACCTTAGACCCATGGGGGTGCCTCCCTTTTATAGCCAACACAATCCTAGTCCCAAATAGAAGCCTAGCTCTAATGGACTTAGGATTACTGCTAATCTTGGACTTCCAGTAGGATTAGGATAAACTCTCTAAGAGTCTCATCTTTACCCAAACTGTAGTCTTCTCTCATTCTAGGACTCTTGTCCCTCATCCGCTTATCTCAGAATCTGGTATCCTCGCAGATAACCTCAGCCTAGCCGAAATGATCTCAGCGTCATGAACAAGACACGTGGCACCTCGGCTGATACTTCGGTGTCACCTCGGCCACGTGTTGTCATTCAAAAATTATGTCCCCACAACTGCCCCCTAGGTTCTATTACCTCGGCATCCTGAGGTGATGGAACCTATATCATTCCTTCATTTAATCATGGCCCCGATTTAACTTCAACTTGTAAATTTTTAAAATTTCAACAAGTGTTAAACATGTCCTCAGTTTAACTTCAACTTGTAAACTTTTCACAAGTTTCAACAAGTGTTAAACATCATCTTGGTTTAACTTCAACTTGTAAACTTTTCACAAGTTTCAACAAGTGTTAAACATCATCTCGGTTTAACTTCAACTTGTAAACTAAGTTTACAAGTTTCAACAAGTGTTAAACATCATCTCGGTTTAACTTCAACTTGTAAACTTTTCTCAAGTTTCAACAAGTGTTAAACATCATCTCGATTTAACTTCAACTTGTAAACTTTTCTCAAGTTTCAACAAGTGTTAAACCAATCTTAGCTTGTGAAATTCCAACTCCCAAGTATCATTCTTCAACCCTTTGCCCCCTAATGTGAACTTAAGTTCCACTTGGGCTCTCATTAGGTACGTGGCTTTGACCTTGATATTGCTCTATGGGCAGGGGATCTGCCCCCTGTATGACTTCCACATACTCCTTTGTGGAAAAAATTCTTTAACTTGGGCAAAGTTCTTCTCTTCTCGGACTTAATCATCTAAGTCGAGATCTTGTCTTCTGGGATCTGAGATTCCAGTTCTGGAATCTGGGATCTGCTCACTTAGGCTAAGCTCTTGTCTTCTCATGTCTAGTATTATCTCGGCTTTGCCTCGGCGAACCATTTCTCCTCTCTTGTTTGGACGTCTTTGTCCCTAGCGTGTCTTCCTCGGCTCTGGCATACTTTTCTATCCTGGCTATCAGCTCTTCCATGCTTTTCAGCAATGTCTTTGCCAGTGATTTTCGAAGAAGGCAGTCATCCTTCAAGCCATTTTTAAACGGCACGACCGCCACCTCTTGGTTGCATCTTGGTATTCGGTTGAATACCTCATAATATCTTTTGGCATAGGCCCTAAGACTTTCATCCTCGCCGATCTTCAAGGCCATTAGGGCGTCTACCCTCAATGACTGTAGCTTGTCTGTCACGAACCTGGCCACAAACATCTCGGCCAGGCCTTCCCAGGTTTTTACAGTTCCTTTCAGCAACTTATGAAACCAGTCTGATGCAATTTCTCCGAAGGATGAGGGGAACACCTTGCAGAGCAACAGCTCGTTCCCGGTGTACAACGCCATCGAGTTCAGGTACAAACCGACATGAAGGTTGGGGTCCGACTTCCCATCGTATATCTGGAACCTCGGCATACGGAATCTCTTCGGGACCTCAACTTTGTCTAATTCTTCCGAGAACGGCGTTCTCGGCTTGACTGGGGAGGTTACCTCGGCATCTTGTTGCTTCCTCTGTAGGTGATCCCCCAGATCCTCTTTGGTCCGTCCAGGAGCTCGGCTATCTCTTGACTTCAGGCTTTTCGGTGCACTACTCCCAGTTTCATTATGGGTCCTTTTGGACTTCCCTCCATTGGTTGCGTCGAAGTACAACTCCTGCCTTTGAACATGCCGATATTCTTTGGGGTCGGCTTCCTTGGTGCGATGCATCCTCCTCGATTCTTCCCTTCTTGACTCTCCTCGCCCGACCTCCCGTGAAGGCCGATGAGAATGCCCTTTTTCCCTGTCATACTGAGAGACTGCAGGAACTGTGTTCTGCCCCCCTTTCTGGGCATCTTTCTTGGCCGCTAGAATCGGCGTATCTTGTAGCGGGAACGGTGGCTGCATGACATTGTTCTGCATCATGAAATTGACGACCGTTTGCAAGTCCGCCAATTTGTCCACCATTCTCTTTATCTCGTCGTCCCTCCGCAGGCATCTATCTTTCCATACTTGGAGGTCATCCTCGTTATAATACCCGCTTCGGTCCGATTTATTCGGTACGCCGCCCTCTTGGCCGCCGTCCTTTCCTCAGTGATTTTTATCACGAGTCTCTTCATTGCAGTTGTCTTCTTCGATGTCAAGGTCTACATGTTTCCCACTTCCAGTAGGGATGTCGTTCCCAACTTTCTCTTTCTGTCCGTTGCTGGCCATCTATTCTCCTTTCGTTCCCACAAACGGTGCCAAATTGTGTGTGTCAATTTCCGACCACACTGCCAATCAAGCACTCAGCTGGAGAACATTGGCAGAATAGATGACACCTGGCTAACCTGCAATAGAAAGAGAAGATTCCGGTGGTGGCTCGTCCACCTGGGGGCACTCTGACGATCAAGTCAGTAAAATATCTCTCAAAGATAACCAATAGTGCTTTACTCACTAGACAAAGCATAAAAAGCATACCTTAGACCCATGGGGGTGTCTCCCTTTTATAGCCAACACAGTCCTAGTCCCAAATAGAAGCCTAGCTCTAATGGACTTAGGATTACTACTAATCTTGGACTCCTAGTAGGATTAGAATAAACTCTCTAAGAGTCTCAACTTTACCCAAACTGTAGTCTTCTCCCATTCTAGAACTCTTGTCCCTCATCCGCTTATCTCGGAATCCGGTATCCTTGTAGATAACCTTGGCCTAGCCGAAATGATCTCGGCGTCATGACCAAGACACGTGGCACCTCGGCTGACACTTCGGTGTCACCTCGGCCACATGTTGTCATTCAAAAATTATGTCCCACACACTTCATTTGCATACCCTCTCCATCAGTGAACGACGAACGACGAACGACAGTTTCTCTCCTTCAACAAATTGAAGAACGATGGTCTCTCTCTCTTTTATTTGAAACCTTAAATTCATTAATAGTAAAAACACCATTGCATCTCGTCTAAAACTAAATGACGGTGAATGATCGTTTTTTGATTTTATACCATTGCATCTCTGTGGTTCTCTGACTTGTCTGAAACTAAGAATGACGGTTCTTTGATTTTACACCATTGCATCTCTGTAATTCTTTGTTCAACGCTGTGTTAACGAACTAAAATGATTCATTCAGTACTGTGTTGCCGAACATAAATGATTTGTTCGGCATTGCATTGACGAACATATATGATTTGTTCACCACTATGTTTTTGAACATAAATGATTTAAATTAGTAAGATTCAGAGTTTGGGGTTTCTGAAGAAAAAATAGTTTGCTTAACTCATCTAAACTCTTGATTTCATATATCAACGAATGGTGACAATGATTTGAACCAACAAATTCAGTCCACATTGACAATGATTTCTAGTTTAGGGTTTAGGATGGTGATGGGAAGATGAATACTGTAGGGTTTAGGTTGGTGAATGGCCTTTGTCGAACAGTTTCGTAGGGGTGGAAATGGGTGTATAATGTTGTAGAGTGTAATTCTAATTGTCTTCATTTAGTGGGTGGGTGTTCCATTGTCCTTTATTGTAATTTTAATTCATGTTATAATTGTGATAAAAAAAAAAAAAAGGTTAAAATCAAGGGGTCCAAAAAATAAAGATAGGTTTTAATAGTAATCCTGTTTATTTATAACTGATACACTAATGACATTTTGGTCAAATAACTTATGATACTAAATAAATTAAAAATTAAATTGATACAATTTAAACATCATAAACTAAATTACAAAAGGGATAAAAAAAACTTCTCCAACTCATTATGGTAGAGTTCCTACATTCCAAACGATGTGACATTCTATAATTGGTCGCTTGTTACTCAAATTAAAATTTATTCAATTTCTTAATAATTTTTTGGGAGGTCAATAGGAACATGTATTTAATGATTCTAGATATTTTAGGTATAACTTGTATAATTTCGTATTAATAATCTTTGTCTAAAATTATATTCATTAAATTTCTAAAATAATTTTATTGTACTTGGGTTTCTAAAATCTCTAATGTATTTATCTTTACTCCGATTGAAAAATTACATGATGGGTTTTTTGTTAAGGGACAAAATCGTACCTTGCTTGGTGTTTTTTTTTTTTTAAATTTATAAGTTTTCTATTTTTTTGTGAATTTGTTTAATAGTTTATAATAATTTTTTTTACTTTTTATATACGGCTAATTTAGATTTACTTAAAAGTATAATATTTGTAAAATTTTTTGGAGAATTTTTTTAAGGTCTCTGATTTTAAAAATTTATAAGATAAAAGATATATAATATTTTTATAATAGTTAACGTCCCTTAACATTTTCATAGAGAGAATTTGACTTAAGGAAATTTTGCTCGACTCATAGAAATTTCGCTCCAACTTAGAAAAATTTCAATTTTCAAAAATTTTTTGCGAAAATTGAAATTTCTCTGAATCAAGGCAAAATTTCTATGAGTCGGGTAAAATTTCTCTGAGTCAAATTTTCTCTGTGAAAATATTGAGAGACCTTAGCTAATAAAAAATATATATATGTGTATATATATTGAACATCTCCTACTATACAAAATTAGAGGAGAATATTTCACTTATTTTACCAAATATTAAATTAAAATTTATTTATTTATTATTAAAATTATTACACTAGAATCAAGAGGCTCATATCTAACCCATATTGATCTTTGTCTCACGGGAAATATAATTGGTAGATACCAAAGTAATAAGTAGAGAACTATAGACTATTACACTAGAATCAAGGGGCTCATATCTAGCCCATATTGGTTTTTGTCTCACGGGAAATATAATTGGTAGACACCAAAGTAATAAGTAGAGAACTACAAGATATTACCTATGGTATACAATGATATATTGAAAATAATTCAATTTATTATAATTAAATTGGTTTCATAAATAAACTGAGCTGCTCGTGAGCTAGTTTGACTCATTTATTTTTATTTAAATTATATAATAAATATATTATTTGTATATCAAATAATATGAATAACATTTTTATTTAAAAATTTTATTTAAATAATGTAAATAATATAAAAAATTCATATCGAATTGAGCTAAGTTTCGAGGTCAGCAAAACTCAATTCGGCTCGACTCATTTGTAATCCTATCTAGAGATGATAAAAAGTTTCTAAAAAAAAGAAAAGAAGCAAAAATTACAATTCAATGCATGTTTTCAAAAACAAGTTTTAAATCAGTGATAAAACTTACTAACTTTAATAATTAAATTTACAAATTTATTCATGATTATGTAATTTTTTTATTTTGTTCTACAACTAATTCTCGATTCCCCCACCCCACCCCTCAAAAAAAAAAAAAAAAAAAAAAATTTAAAAATTTAAAAATAGTAGAAATTTTAAGTAAAATGAATTGTTTGGTTTTGAATGATCTTTTAAAAATTGAGTTTTATATTTTTTCTATTTATTTGTTTTAGTAAATATTTTTTAATATTTTAACATATATATTTTTTAATTTATAGATTCACTTAACATAAAAACACTTAGGGTGTGTTTGGTAACGTTTACGTTTTCAATTTATATTTACAAAAATTTTATAAACTGGTTTTTGTTTATTTTTTGAAAAACATAAACTACAAACACGTTTGGTAATTGACAAAATGTTTAAAAAAATTTAAAAATATAAAAAAGAGTGAGAAATGGCAAGTGGTGGCAAGTGGTGGTGGAAGACGGTGGTGGAAAGTGGTGACGGTGGGTGGTGGCGGATGGGTGCTGGTGGTGGATGGGTGGGTGATGGTGGCCGTGGGGGTGGTAACGAGTGGGTGTGGTGGCGGGTGATGGGTGGCGGATGGCAGGTGGTGGGTGGGTGGGTGACGGTGGGGGTGGTAGCGAGTTGGTGGTAGTGGTGGTGGTGGTGGTGGCGGTGGCGGGTGGTGGTGGTGGTGTGCTGGTGGGTGGCGAATGGCAGGTGGTAGTGGGTGGTGGCGGTGAGTGGTGGTGGTTGGTAGTGGCGGTGGTGGTGGTGGTGGGTGGGTGGGTGACAGTGGTGGGTGGTAGTGAGTAGGTGGTGGTGGTAGTGGTGGCGGGGGGGTGGCGGATTGGGTGGTGGTAGGTGTGGCGGGTGGGGGTGACGGTGGTGGGTGGTAGCAAGTGGGTAGTGGTGGTAGTAGTGGCGGGTAGTGGGTGGTGGTGGGCAGGGGGGTAGCGGGTGGTGGTGTGGTGGCAAGAGGGTGGAGGATGGCGTGGTGGTGGTGGGTGGATGGGTGCGGTGGGTGGGTGGTGGGTGGTGGTGGTGGTGGTAGCGGGTGATAGGTGGTGGTGGCAGTGGGTGGCGGATAGCGGGTGGTGATGGGTGTTGGCGGGTGGTGGTGGGTGGTGATGGTGGCTGGGTGGGTGACGGTGGCGGGTGGTGGGGCAGGTGATAGGTAGGTGCAGGTGGTGGCGGGTGGTGGTGTGGTGGTGGTGGGGGATGGGTGATGGTGGCGGGTGGTAGGTGGTAGCGAGTGGGTGGTGGTGGGGTGGTAGGCGGGTGGGTGGTGGTGGCAGGCGGTGGGTGGTGGGTGATGGTGGTGGTGGTGGGTAACGGTGGCGGGTGGGTGGCAAGTGGCTGGTGGTGGTGGTGGCTAGTGGTGGCAGGTGATGGATTGTGGTGGCAGGTGGGTGGTGAGTGGTGGTGGCAAGTAGGTGGCGGGTAGTGGTGGTGGGCGGCGAATGGTAATGGCGGGTAGTGGGTGGTGGACGGTTAGTGGGTGGCGGGTTTGTGGTGGTGGGCGGCGAATGGCGAGTGATGGTGGGTAGGTGGCGGGTGGTGGTGTGGTGGTGGTGGGTGGATGGTGATGGTGGCGGGTGGTAGGTGGTAGCGAGTGGGTGATGGCGGTGGTGGTAGGCGGTGGGTGATGGTGGTGGTGGTGGGTAGTGGTGGCGGGTGGGTGGTAGGTGGTGGTGGTGGCATGTGGTGGATGGTGGTGGCAGGTGGGTGGTGAGTGGTGGTGGCAAGTAGGTAGCGGGTGGTGGTAGCAGGCGGCGAATGGTAGTGACGGGTGGTGGGTGGTGGACGGCAAGTGGGTGGTGGCGAGTGGGTGGTGGTTGGTGGATGGTGGCGGCGGGTGGTGATGGCAGGTGGGTGGTGAGTGGTGGTAGGGTTTGGGTGGTGGAGGCGGAAAATGGTGGTGGGCGGTGGCAAGTGTTGGGTGGTAAAAAAAAAAAAAACTTAAAACGAAAACACATTTTTTGTGTTTTCATTTTTTAGCCAAATTTATAAACTGAGACCTCTGATTTATAAATCAAAAATTTTATCAAACAAGTTTTTATTTGAGTTTTTAAAATTTTTGTAAATATAAATAGAAAACTGAAAACGTAAGTGTTACCAAACAACACCTTAAAAAGTAAAATATTTGTTAAAAAATATATTAAAAAATTAATAAATAAAAATATACTTAATTATATATATTTATTTGTTTAGTAATTTTTTTAAAAAAAATTGATAAAATTAATTAAACATCCCTATCAAACTTTGTGTAGTAGGAGAGGTCCAATATGTATATATTTTTTATTAATTAAGGTTCTGCAACATTTTCACGAAAAAAATTCAGCTTAGAGAAATTTCGCCGACTTAGAGAAATTTCGGTCCCGACTCAGAGAAATTTCAATTTTCACAGAAAAAATTTGAAATTTCTCTGAGTCAAACAAAATTTCTTTGAGTCAAATTTTTTCTATGGAAATGTTGAGAGACCTTAATTATTCTGAAAATATTGTATATCTTTTATCTTATAAAATCTTAGAGTGTTTTTGGTTTGTGTTTGTAGAGTAGTTTTTGAGATAAAAAAATACAAAAACTTATTTGGTTTGCCTTTTTCTAAATATTCTCTCTAAAATAACTTTAGTTTTTTTTGTAGAGCAATTTTTGAGATAAAAAGTATAAAAAATTGTTTAGTTTGTCTTTTTTCAAATATTCTCTCTAAAATAACTTTGGCTTTTTTTATAGAGTAGTTTTTTATATAAAAAAGTACAAAAACTTGTTTGGTTTGTCTTTTTGTGAAGTAGTTTTTGAGATAAAAGTATAAAAACTTGTTTGGTTTTCCTTTTTTGCAAACATGTTTCAAAAGTAATCCTGAAAATTGGATAACTAAACATATTTCTGAAAGTTTTTTTTGAGAAAATCTGTTTGATTTGATTACTCTTAAAAAAGGTATTTGTAAAGTATATTTTTAAAAAAATTCTCTTAAAATCAAACCAAACAAGGCCTTAATTTCTGAAATTTGTAAAAAAAAAAAATCCTATTATTGATTTATTTATTCGTAAATGTTTCTAAATATTATGATCTGTACAAATGCTTTTTTTTTTTTTTTGGGATTCAAAGGAAATAAGAGAACAAAGAGTAAAGGCATCAAGCCTTAATCACACAGATGAAGATCCTAGTATATCTACAACAAACAGATTAACAATCTCACTAAATGAGTCATTCAAAAAAATAAAAATTTCTTGGTGAGTCACCCCTAAATTAGCCAAACCATCTGCGGCTTTGTCATCTCTGAGGATGTGTTGGATGGGTGCATTTGCACCTCTGTAGCAGAAACTTGGAGTCCTCAAGAAGGGCGCTATGCTGAAAAGTTGGGCTAGAGTCTTCATGGAGGAGTTTGACCACTATACAAATGCTTTTAAGTTGTGGGTAAAATGATTTACGACAATGCTACGTAACTCAAATTTTGTGGTTCAAAAGTAACTTAAATGGCCAAAACGACGTCGTTTTGAGTACAAAACAACATAAAAATGACCAAAACGACGTCGTTTTGGTCATTTGAGCCACTTTTGAGTCACAAAATTTGAGCTACGAGACATTTTCCAATGACTTATGGGCTGTTGTAATCATTGTAATTATTATTATTGCTTTTTTTCTTGGATGGAGTGCAATGTTATTATTTAAAGGGAAAAGGAATACTCCTGTGCTCTTTGTAAGGGTCGTTCTGAATGTTTTTCGATGAATTAAATTAGTCATATTTTAAAATTTGTTGAGTAAATCATTTATATAAAAAAATAAAATTGATTGGATATCTATAACCCTATAAGCAAAGTACATATTTATTTTTATAAAAACTAACGATTAACATAACTTTCATAAATTTTTAGAAATAATTAAGATCTAATTATGGAGTTATGAATTTTTGAGTAATTTAATTTTTTACATAAATAATATTTTTAACGAATCCTATAATATAAAAAGTTCAAATTATCAAAAAACAATCAAAATAACCTTCCACAAAAAATACAGTAATAAATGTTGTGTCTTAAGCACAACACAATCCTCGTTTCCTATTTAAGGAGGATCCCATTCCTATCATGGTCAAGTAAAAGATTGTATCTCTCTATATAGAGGGTATATACTCATTCTGTAGTGGAATAGAAGTAAAATACCTTTGCGGTATTTTTTTTTTCCAAACAAGTGTCCATTATAAGAAATTAAAGTTTTAACGATAAAAAAAATTTTAGGTATAAAATATTTTTGTCATTAAAATATTATTATTTTATTTTTATCAAGAAAATTAGACATTTAAATCTCGCTTGAGAAGAGCTAAATTGACTAAATATGTATAAAAAGACAAAATAGATTAAATAAGTTAATAAGATAAAATGTATATCAAAACCATAATCATTTCACTTTTTCTCTCACAATCATTACATTCAAAAAAAAAAAAAAAACCAAAATTTTTTCTGAAACGAAACTAATTTAATCAGGTTAAATCAACCAAAAAGTTAAAAGTCAGGTTAAATTAGCTTTTTCCAAACGAAGGCTTAGTAATAAATTACTAACATTTTGGGACCAAAAATTTTGATAAAATTTTTTTAGACAGTTATTTTGTCCCTAAAAGTGCATTTATTAGCAACATTTTAAAAATTTTGTCCCCCAAAACTTATTTTTTTTAAAATAGACGAATAGTTTAGACTGACAAAAATTCAAAATATTAAATCTCTCTCTAAAAACTCTCTCTCTCTCTTTCTCTCTCTCTAAAAACCTCCTCTCCAGGCCTCTTTTTGGGCCGGCCGGCCGCCGCCTTGGCTAAGGCGGTCGGCTAGCCTAGCTCTTTCCGGCGTTCGTTTGTTAGTTTTTTCCTCCAATAAACTTGATTCCCCCATTTTCCCACCTAGGTGTGTTTTGTGTTGCTGCCATAGATTCGATTTTTTGGTGTTTCGGGGCTCGTTATAGCTGATTCATCAGGGGACGTCCAGGATCTTCATTTGTGCGCTCTTTTGCGAGTAGGAGCTTGAGGGGTGAACTCTGGTTTAGATTGGTGGAGAAGTATCGATACTTTGTTTGGGCAGAAACATGGATGTCGAAGTCGATCCAGATCTGTCTGGTGTTCATTTGAGTGCTCCTTTTCGGGTGAGAGTTTGAGGGGTGAACTTCTTCCAAATGTATGGAGGTGTCCCAGTGGTTGGTCGGTGTTTGGTCGGTGTGTGGATATGCAGTGGGTGTGAGTTAGCGGTGTTGGCTATGGAGTTGCAGCGGAAGAGATAGAGGTAGTAGT
This sequence comes from Camellia japonica, assembly GCA_030407325.1. NCBI lineage: Eukaryota > Viridiplantae > Streptophyta > Magnoliopsida > Ericales > Theaceae > Camellia > Camellia japonica. The sequence goes on from JAPPVO010000029.1 coordinate 116,943,715, forward strand.
GGGAGGTAATCTGTCTTCGGCAGCTAATGTTGGAGCTGCAGGGGAGTTTGGTCGGTGAGTTGATCTGCAGTGGGTGTAAGTTAGCGGTGATGGCTATGGAGTTGCAGCGGAAGAGATAGCGGTGGCAGTGGGAGATGATTTGTCTTCAGCAAGGAAGTTGTAGCAGCATAGGCGTTGGAGTTTTCCAGTGTTGGCTATGGAGTTTTCTCGGTCGGTTTAGCAGCATAGGTGTGGGTTTTGGGAGTTGTAGCAGCATAGGCGTGGTTGGTGTGGGCATTGGGAGTTGCAGCAGCTTAGGCCTGGTGTGGGCGTGGGTGGTGAGGGCATTGGGTGTTGTAGCAGTATAGGCGTGGGTCTTGGCAGTGTGGGTTGTTGAAAAGATTTAGTTTGGATGGTGTGGGTATTGGGAGGGCTGCAGATATGGTGAATAAAATAATTGGGTTGAACAGAGGAGTTTAATAGCTTAGGTGTTGGAAAAGATAATTTTAGTTTGTTGAAAAAAGGTTTTGCTGAATTGGTGGGTTGAATTTGTGGGGAGTCATATATTTTATTTTCTAGTTAAGTCCTTTTTAACTTTTTTTGTTTAAAAAATCGTGAGGCCGAGGGGTTGGTTGTATGGATGCGAGTAGCAGTAGTAGGGGTATTTTTATACTTTCCGAATCTCTCTCGATGCATGTCATCTTCCTATATCTTTAATTTCATACTGTTAATGAAATTTTTCTTTACTGATCAAAAAAAAGTTTAAATTGACAAAATTTTAAAATTTCATTGTAAGCTTAAACTCTAGAATATTTTTACAATTTTTCCAAAAATTTGTACCTACTTATCATTTTACCAATAAACTTTTTGATTGTGATTATGTGTAAGTCCGATTAAATTTTTTAAAAATTCAAAATTTACTTTCTGTTGTATATGCATTTAGAATAAATCTGAACTATACATTTATTTTTGATACTTTTTGTTGTGTTATGTTTGATTGGGAGATTTGGGAAGGAATTTAAAAATAGAAAGAAAAAATGTATGTAAAACTAAATAAAATGTATATATATTTTATTTATATTTTATCTAATTTTTTCATTTTTCTTTACAAATTCTTCCTCAAATCATTTAACAAAACACCGCGCTAATGTCACGTGTCGGGGTAGGAATACTAATGTATTACGATTTCTTTTTGTACGTGAAAGAGATGGCGTAGTTAAATTGTCTATGTATGTATTTAAGTGTTCGCATGAGTCCACAAGCAAAAGCTTCATTAGTTCACACCCTCACTATAAATACTCACTTACCCTACAAACCAAAATATTAAAGAAAACTTTCATGCATTTCATCTCATAATTGTCTCTCTTTCTTTCTCTCTTACTCTCTCAAACACAAACACAACAATGGGGGTTCAATTAGCTTCCTCATCCTCATTGATTATGTTTGTTTTTTTTTTTTTTTTGATCAGCAAAAAGAAGTTTTATTGATGAAAAAAACATACAAAGTATGATAACGTACATCAATAAAGAGGAGGGTGCAAAGAGCATCAAAGTGAAACATTAAGATCCCAACTAGGTTGGCACCTACATGCACACCAAATCATTTGATAGCACTAACTCCAAGCTCCAAGTTGGTGAGTAACCAACGTACAGAGCAGAAACAAAACAAGTAAAACACTCGCAGCAACAAAACAAAACAAAACTGGAGCATCCAAAAATCAGACCAGCACAGACAAAAACAAAACTGGAGCTCCACAGCACAGACCGAAACATCACCCAAAAACAGACCAGCTCCAGCCAACAAACACTAGGGTAGAATGAACACAGCAGACCACAGCAGCCAGCAGGCATATAGACCAATAACCTATGAAGCACGGGTACGCCACAAATGGTGGCGTACTCGTACCAGGTACGTACCGGGTGCTGGTACGCGTACCGGTACGGCTGCACGCGTACCGGGGACGGCAAACAGTGTCTCGGTACGTTTGGGAGAACTGGTACGACTTGGGTACGCCGTGGGTACGCCGGGGTACGGCAGACCTCAGCTGTCCCGAACAGAGAAGAGAAGAAACAGAGAAGAGAGGAGAGAAGAGAGGAGTACCTGCATCGAAGCTCCAAGCTCAATCAGTCGATCGAAGACCCCAGACGATCGCGATCTGGATCTGTCTCTCTCAGATCGAAGCTCCAAGCTCCATAGTCGATCGAACACCTTCGCGATCTGCCTTCTCAGATTGAAGCTCCAAGCTCCAAGCTCCAAGCGATCTGCCTTCACAATCTCTCTCTCGAGATCGAGATCGAGATCGCGATCGCGATCGCGATCGAGACCGAGACCCTCTCTCTCCTTCTCTCCCTTGCATCGCCTCTGTTTTACTTCATCTGAGGGTTTATCCTATTATATAATAGTTATTATATATTATAACATATTATTATATATTATATAATAGTTATTATATAACATATTTAATACATATTAATAAATAAAAAAATAATATATAAATAATGTAATTATAATATATATAATAAATTTTATAAATTATAATTTTTATCATATATAATAAAAAAATATATAATATATAATATAATTGATCATATATAATATATATAATAAATTTTATAAATTATAATTTTTATCATATATAATAAAAAATATATATTTATTGGCGTACCGCAGCCGTACCCGTACCTTACTTTTTTGGGATTTTGCCGTATCGGCGTACCCGTACTCGTACCCGTACCGTACTCGTACTCGTACCCGTACCTGTGCTTCATAGCCAATAACCCATTCATAGAGAGCATATAGAGCATCATACAGACCAGCAACAATCACCAACACACCTTCAACAAACACCAAGACTATGCATCCTCAAACTGTATGCCACACTCCATAACTGAAGCAGCTGTTAGGACTAGAGCTACAAATAACAATCTAGATACCCATCTGCACTGCCAATCAAAGCAGATTCAGCCCAGATGCAGGACACAACAGAACAGATTCAGCCCACCACAGTGACAGAGTCCTTCCATGGTGATGATGATATTGATGTCAAGCAAATTGATGAACATGTGTTTCAGTTACCCAACTTGCCATCCAACATACCCACCACATGCGGTTCCAATATATGAAGAAGATGTGGATTTGCTGCAATTTGCAGAGAACCTAGAGCACTTGGAAGCTGACTTCTTCCCGTGGGGAGCATTGGGATTCGGGCTCGACGAGGTTGCCCCTCAGCTTGTCATGGGTGGACCTCCTCCCATTGGTGTCCAGAAAGCTAATCTTGACTCTCTTACCCACAGCATCATCTATCTATGAATTTGGATTTGAAGAAGTTGGTCATCTCAGGTATGTATAGCCATCTAAAAATTTCCACATGTTTTATAGTTTTAAATTTATAATTACAACGTTTTTTTATAAACAAAAACTGTACTTATTTTAATGTTTAACTAAAAAATTGTCCTTGTTTTGAAAATAAGTTTTCATTACTATTTTCAACTCCTATATTTTCCGGCCATCACTCACTACCACCACTATGGTTGGCCACCTTGTCTAGCTGCCACTTGCCAGCAATAGCAACCACCTTGGCCATTGGAAACCATCTTGAACCACCTTTTGGTCACCTCTTTCATTTTTGTTTTTTTTTTAAATACATATTTGAAATACATGTATATAGCAAATATGTTTTTTTGTTTTCATTTTACCAAAAGGGAAATGCTTTATGCCACCATTTTATATCACTTCCTCCACAGATACTCATGATTGATTCCTTATTTAGAGGTAATTTATAAGCAATCAGTGCAAACAAATAATATCTTATTATATAATCTGGTGATATAAAACCATCAAAAAAAAAAAAAAAGAAGTGGTACTTAGTTATAGTAAGATAAACATAAAATGTTACCGTTTTCTGTAAATAAAATAAATAAATAAACAGTAAACTTTACCAAATAGTTTTGGACCTTATGTTTTAAAATTTCATCATCTTTTCTTTTCAATACATTAAAAACCACACAATACAATAAAAATCATCTCTCCTTTTCAATACATTAACAACCACACAATACAATAAAAAATTTTAAAACACGTAAATTTCAAAATATAATCGTCTACTTAAATACACCGGGTAGAAAGACGGGGAAATTTCAAAGATTATTAGAGCTTGAATTTTGGTCATAAAATTGTTGTGCTATAGCTATGATTAAATTTTCAGGGCCCTAAAATCAACGGTTTGTGGGTTTCCAAGGCCTCTGATGGATCTGAGTGCTCACAACTTTGCAAAACTGTTTGATGAAGCATTTGGATATCAACTGAGACCAGCATTCGACCCATATCGAGACAGCCTGAGTTACATGGTAGGTTCCTATTTGATTCCATACATGGGACTTGTTGGTTATGTTGGCGCCAATCCCCTTCTCAATGGCTACAAGTCGAAGCGGGTTAGTCTCTCAACTAATCTGATAACTTCTCGTTTGACTTTTTTCAGTTTTATTCACCAATCAAACATTGCTTCTGATGTAATAATAATAAATAATAGTAAGGATTGAACTTTGGTTAAGTGTGACATTTGAATTTGACCATTATATTATGTCGGTTTTTGTTTAGATAATTTGAATTGTTTGTTTTATGAAAAATTTTATGTATATGTATATTATTGATGACAAAAATTTAGATCTCATAATATTTTTATTTTATTGGATTTGTCTCCCAAAAAATGAACATGTATTTTTTAAAAATAGATCATTTATTTTTTTTAGAGATAAATTATCAATGTTATGATTATTGATTCAGGCCTCATTTAGCAACATCACTTTTTAGCTTAAAAGTTAAAAAATCATTAAAAAAACTAAAAAGCTAACAATCTATACCAAAAAGTCAAAAATTTATTATTCTCTTTATTTTTTACACATATTTTCGTAAAAAATCAAAAAGTCATCACAAACATACTAATTTTTTTTTATCTCATATTTTAGCTAAAAAGTCAAAAAATTACTAAAATAATCTGTTTCCAAATGAGGCCAATTTGATTTTTTTTCAAGGATGATATAATAGAGAAACTGCCAAATAAACAATTTAAATTTAAATTTTAAATTTGAGTACCTGCTCCTAATAACAACTAATTGAAGTCTTCATCAGGTTGTAAAACTTGAAGTAACATGTCTAGTTTGGTCTATCAATACGTCTAAATCAATCACAAGAAATTGTTAAATTAAGTGCAATTCAACATACAAACTAAAACGGAAATCTCTCAAAGTTTGTCATATCTTTTTTTTTTTTTTCTTTTTTGGTCAATACTATTGTAAAAATGTCCAAAAGAGTACGCTTTCTGGCATAACTTAATTTAATTTTCTAATGACAAATCCAATAAGATGAATAGATTATAATTATCGATCTATATTTTTTTAAATGATATATACAAAGTGTTTAATAAAATAAATTGTTCAAATTATTAAAATGAAATCAACGATAGGTCCCATGGCCCAAAACAACACCTTCTAATTGGATTTTTGACTGAAAGGAATCACCCTCTTATGAAATAATGTCACAAACAATTAAAATCAAAATGGTTATACATTAATATTAATTGGTATAGAAGTTACAATAAAACCTAACTATTAATCTATAACAGAATTAGTTCAACCGGTATTAATTCTGTAATGGTCAAATAATGAAGAAATTAAACAATATTTCTTTTATTTTTATGAGAATCCTCTAACAGTTTCACCTTGCTAGAAGTCTATCAATTTTGAGGACCAAATATACACAGTGCACCAAGTACGTTCTGCGACACAAATGTGATTAAGTAATAACTTCAAGCACATCACGTCGTAATCATAACTTGAAGAGGGTAATGTACACATTTTTAACGGCAAATTGATCATCTATGTATATTTTTGTGTACAGCTCTTGGCAGGACTCTTAGGGGCAGAGGCCGGACAAGATGCTGTTATACAATTGTACCTGTGATAACCCTGGTCCGTATTATGCTAATCAATCTTATTTATGATTGTGATTATGTATTTGATATGATTTTGAGTGTCATTTATATGAATATATGTGGTTTTAAATTTCTATCTATTCACCGTAGGAAAATCTGTTTGATTATCTGTTTTGGAATTTAAATTGAAGGTCTTACCGACTACAGAACCCGAAATTGATTACGCCAGTGTGATTAACGCAATTTTTAGAGCTTACGGTAAAATTTAATTGAAAACTTATTCGGATCAAAATAATTAGATTCAGAACGTTTAATTTAAGCCCCATTATTTGGCCTAATCAAATTTGATTAGGACAGCTTATATAAAGGGCCTTATTACACTCAATTCCTTCTCTTGAATTCATTTTGGCTGAAAATCACTCTAGAGAAAGGGTGTGTGCCGGTTAGAGAGAGATAGGGAGCTCAAGTTGAAGAATCAATCAAGAAGCTTGAAGATCTTGGAGATCAATTCAAGAATTGACCATAATTTGGGTGATTAGAGTTTCTAGGTAAGCACTTGAGTATGAATTCATGAGTATAAGTTTGTAAATTTGTATATTCAAGCTAGTTGGGTGATCAAGAATATAAATTGAGATGAAATTGAAGAATCGAAAGCTTTTATGTACATGCATGCAGGGAATGGCTATGAATTTGCATATGTAAGCATGAATCATGTTAACGAAGGAGAATTGGGCACCAAATCTCTCATGCATGCATAATCTCCATGAGTTTCATGATTATAAGTGTTATTTGTACTAGAATTGAAGTCAAAATTGACATGCATGTTTGATTAATGGAGATATGAAGATTATATGAAGTTTGAATGCATGGGTTTCAACTGTACAAGAGAAATGTTGATTAATTTGAGGGTATGATTATGGATTTTGAATAATTGGCCTCATATTGCTTACATTCTTATACTATATATTGTGTTTCCACGTTTTTGGACCAAAAACATGAATGTTGGACCTTTGAATATCAAGGTTGCACTTGAAGAACAATTCTGGAAAACCCAGAATTTGGCATGCCTGCTCGAGCGGGGAAAGCGCCGCTCAAGCGTGAAATGCGAGCTCCCAGAATTTTTACCGACATTGATGTCTGCTCGAGCGGGGACATTCACGCTTGAGCGGGAAGCCATGTAGTGTGACTCTCAGCTCGAGCATCCGAATTCATGCTCGAGCGTAAAAATGAGGCAACCAGTACTTTTGCAGGTCATGAGGGTCCGCTCAAGCGGCGGAACCTACGCTCGAGCGGTGACCCCTGTTTCAGAAATTTTGTAAAGGTGTTCTGTGTTTCATTTTCCGTTCTCTTTCATTTCTAAGCACTCTTAGGCATGCATTGAGCATTGTGAATGAGTTAAAATGATAATAAAGAAGCCTAAGAGGAATGTATGAATTAAGAACGGATTGAATCGTTTCTGACCCATTATGTTCATGAAATATGGTCAAGCACGAGAGCAAATCCACCGGCAGATCACTGTGAGTAATATCTTAGTAAAGATATTTTGAAGTATGTTATTTGTTCAATTGCTTATTCCCATATAAGTCTTATAAGTTTGTTAATTTGAATTGTGGACAAATGTTTGTTATGCCATATGGTTGGGCCAAAGGCCGTAGGTACAATTGATTGAGCCGAAGGCCGTTTGACATGCATGAATGTTGGGCTAAAGGCCGTTTGACATGAATGAATGGGCCGAAGGCCGTTTGACATGAATGATTGGACCGAAGGCCGTTTGACATGAATGAATAAATGGGCCGAAGGCCGTTTGACATGAATGAATGAATGGGCCAAAGGCCGTTGGATACAATTGATTAGGCCAAAGGCTGTTTGACATACATGAATGATTGGGCCGAAGGCCGTTTGACATGAATGAATAAATGGGCCGAAGGCCGTTTGACATGAATGAATAAATGGGCCGAAGGCCGTTTGACATGAATGAATAAATGAATGGGCCAAAGGCCGTTGGATACAATTGATTGGGCCAAAGGCTGTTTGACATACATAAATGAATTGGGCTCGAGGTCGTTTGTTAAGGAACGAAGTGGGCCAAAGGCCGTTTGATATGTTCGGGCTTGAATCACCTCATGTTCCAAAATAATGCACTAAATAGAATCCTACATGGGCCTAAGGCCGTCTGATATATGTGAATCTCATTTGCGCACCTTATTTATTTGATATTATTCACTGGGCTTTTGCTCACACTCATTCTTGTGTATGTAGGTGAGCAAAGAGATGTCCAAATCCAGCCCCGATGAAGTCTGTGAGGAAGGTCAAGTTTTTGAGAGTCAGCCCAAACGTCTCACGCATGAGATTTTTTGTTCTCTTGTCATAATCCTGTCATATTGGCGAAAATGTTGGACTACCTTTGTACATAAGTTTTGGCTAGGCTGACTAAGACTTGAATAATCCTATATGTGTATAACACTTCAAGTTGATTTCCTTTTTGGTGTGAGTTATTAATGAATACAGATATGTGTTATTTGATATGCCATGTAAGCACAGCTCTATGGACAATTTGTAAGTTTGCTTCCGTTTGGCCCCTTCACTCTGATGGAATACGTTTTGTCTGGTTTGAGGCCGTAGGTAATCCCTTGATTATTGGCCGGTTATGACCTTAACCCATAGGGGGCGGTTTCGGGTCGTGACAGTACCTCTACGAGAGAGCTGAAGAATTGGTGCATCCTTACAACCACACAGTGGCAGAGTTTACGATCCGAATTTCACAGCTGAGGAACAACTTGGCAATGTGTGGGATCAAAGACGAAGGCATCATAGTGCCACCTGAGCTCGGTGCAAAGAATCGGACTGAGACCAACGTCTTATCCTCCAATTTCGACTCCATCTCTTACAGGAGAACTCCAACTGAGATTCTGAGGGTTTTATATGACACTGGCGACGAGCATAAGCCTGGTGGATTCTTCCCTCATGAAGCTAATGGAAAGATTGCCAGAGGCTTTCTCAAAATGCCATATTGAATAAAAAAAATTGCTATATAGTTGCTTAATTTGATGCATATTAGTATATGAACATGTTAAGTAAGAAAGTGTTACAATCACATTTAAATAAATAGAATGTGCAGTTCTTTTGTTATATTGGTTTGCATTAAATAAATACTTTTTCTTTTTGTTCTTTGGGTTACAACATTAAATAAATACTTTCTATCTGTATAAAACTTCAATGATTTATTTCAGCTAATCAGATTAGTGAGTCTCATCCCTCTCAATCTAGATAATGGGCCTGCAGGTGGCACCATAGTTGCATCTAAGCCTCGTCAAAAGGTTTAGAGTCTATGGGCCGACTCAATCCTGGCCCAAGTGCAAGTTTGGGTCGAGTTAAACTTGGTCCGCATGACAGACCTTGTGGATGGTCTATATATAGGCCCAGCCAATAGGCTTTTTGAAGCCGTGTCTAAAAGTCAGGCATTAAATTTTGACAAATTGCATTTAAATTGTATAGTGTTAAAATAATGAAACAATAAATCCACCCATTAGGACCTACATGTAAATCCCTCAAATAATTACACCATAAGTGAAATATATTTTTAGTGTAAATCTGACATGCATAGAAAAAAAAATGCAACAAATACATGAAAATACTTGCATCATACATAAGAGATTTGCACCTTATGAAAATGAGATTTTTTTTCCACTTCAATTTCCTTTTAAATTTGAGAAAGGGCCAGAGCATGCATAGTAGACTCATCAAAACAGACACGAGCAAAATTTGATACTACAACTCCTCCAGCCATTGTGAAAGACAGTAAACAGAAACCAAATTGTGGGCCTGAATGGAGTGTTGAGGAATCAACCACACAGTAGCAAGAAGAATCAATCAATTACAAACACGAAAACAGGACACGTGGTTCAGCAAAATTATTTGCCACAGCTCACACTGATTCTACTATACTGTATAATAATAATAATAATAATAATAATAATGATAATAATAATAATAATAAAAGAAATTATGATGTGACTGCTGTGAAAATAACAATCTATATGTTAGAGATGACATTAACAAATTACTAGAATATCATTAGCATAATTCTTTTCTGCGTGATAAAATATATAGTACTAATCCGGCTCCACAAACCCAATAAAAAACTTACGACTCATGCATGTAATTTTAAATTCAATCAACAATTTGTGCATCAAATACAATTTCCTTCCACGAAGTTCATAGCAACACAGCCATCAAAGGGTACGCTTGAGAAACAAAGAACCAAAACCCTAGAATGTTCCATTGTCATCAAAAATTGCCTAGGATAACTCAATATCTTTGTTAGAATAGTAGAGAGAGAGAAAATAATATGTATTATATTGAATGAATTATATTGAATAATAGAAGGCCTGTATATATAGGCTGAGAAAGAGAATCCTACTAGAAATCTAACTATGAAAAAGAGTATCACCTAACTATGACAATACCTAATATATCTAGGAAATCAATCCCTAATAAATATAGAAATATATACCATATATACATTAATATCCCCCTCAAACTCAAGGACGATAAACATCTTGAGTTTGAAGAGATAAACTAAAACATGAAATAAAAGTAAATAAAAGGCAAATAGATTGCAAAATCCAAACGGGAGCGCAAGGGCGCTTGAAATAGATCAGATGCTGGAACTAATGCCGAGAGACAATTTATGGTCATGTCGGACCATTGTAGGAACTAACTGAAACTAATGAGATAGCTGGTGCAAGGTATGGGCATAGGGACAGCTGACAGCTATCAAAATATCTGCTGCGCTAAACATGGTCGGCCGGCCATGGAGAAGGATGGTCGGCTAACCAAAAATGGCCTGCCGGCCACTTGTTGGCCAATAGGTCTCTGAGTGGTTAGGCTAGAAAAACAAAAAAAAAAAAAAAAGAAAAAAAAAAAGAAGAAGTTTTTGGTTCAAAAAGAGTGGAAGGATTAGTTTTTAAAGCTTGAAACCGAATCTTTTTGCTGAAGAAATTGAACAATTTGCACAGCATAACATTTCATTATTGAGTGTTTAGCGTAAGGCGCCTAAATCTTAAGGGCGGTCAAAATAGAGTGTCTACAACCCCCTAACTTTATAGTTGAGAGTGCACAAAACTAGTTGATTGAACTTGCCCAATTGATTGATGAACTCACAATTAGCAATTTAAAAATTATGTATAAATATTTTGTTTGTAACAGTTCCCACAAATTCACTTGATAAGTACTCCAGAAAATGTTGTAGTATATGTATGTTATGGAACTTAATCCACAGAGAGCAAACACGCGATAATTGTTTTAAATTTTCCAGATGAGAGAAATAAATTATCCCAAATTAGCAATTAGAAATAAACAAAAATAAAATGCAACTATGTAAATAATTATGGTTGGTTACACCAAAATGACGATAATGATGACAAATAAAATAATACAAAGCTGATGATTACATTCACCCATTTGAAAATTTTGGGGGTACAACAATTGGTTTCAGTAGATACCTAACTCTTATCCTTCTATAAAATTTATATATGAAAACTTTAAAATTTTTGAGATATTAATTTGTGATTATATTTCAATTTTAAATAGTAAATACCAATTAAACAATCAATAATAAAATGACACAATGATTTAACGTGAAAAAAAATCACAATTGGAGCGTCTCCAATTGTGATAAAAAAATCACGGACCAAAGCCACAATTACACATGTGTACCCTGAATTATCTAATGAATCCACGCTCGAATTGTCTTGCTCAATATTGAATCCACAACGTTGATGTCGAATCCACGACGATGAACTACTCTAGAATCCACCAAAGTTTCAAGCCTAAGTTTCTTGGAATCCACCAAACAACACCTCTCACTTTTGTGAATAAAAGAATAAAGATAAACCTCTTGATGATACCAATATAAAACTCATAGATCCACTGATCAACCTCAAATCATCAAGGAAACACTTATAAAAAATATCCTCGAAATATAGAAAAACTTGGTAGCTCTATTCTCCCAGAATTTGGATAGCTTAAACCCTAAAAACAGTAAACAGCGCATTTTATAGTAAAGAATTGCGAAGACTGCTCGAGTACACACCCCACCGCTCGAGCGGTATGAGTAAAGGCGGTGCAAAACATATAGTGTCACGCCCCCCAAAAAATACATAAATAAAGTACACCAACCATCGCCACTCATGATAAACCGAATAAAATCCCCAACATTTGCATTACATACATCAAGAGATTTTTACAAAATAGTCTCACATGCGAGTATACATTCAACGATTTCTAGTGCATGAATCTATAACATGTAGAACATCCAGTCAAAAGTAAATAAATGCCCTCAAGGCTACAAAGTTCAAGGCTTAAGCCTGGTTACACAAAATGGTTGCTTGAACCATACAAATATAGCCATTGGCTTGCAAAAAATGAGATCATGACAAAATAAGAGCTTAGTGCTCTCAACATACACATAAACACCCTAGTTTGGCGGAATCACCACATCATTTCTTGCACCAAAATCCCATAGGGTGAGCATGAAGCCCAGTAAAGAATTCTTAACAAAGTATATATATTTTATACAAGTCTCATAAATTGAAATACACATGCCATGCTATGCTTTTAAAAGAAGTCACGTTAACATTTTTTTTTTAAAAATCGTCATGTTCCATGAAAACATGAAAATTTAACAATTCAATAATTTTACATCAAGCTCAAGGGGCGGTAACTATGACTCAGGTAATCCCTAGATTGGTGTCTGCAAGTAGGCATAACTAGCACTACCTCAAACCCCACTTTACTGGTAGCTAACCGGAAGGCACGTGGTATCTACTTTGCGCGTGTTTTTGGTCTTTCATTCTAGACACTTAGGCCAACTTAATCAATTTCATCTACACCCCCTATCCGGACTTACCAACGTATTCACCCCATAACAACTCAATGAGATCTTGTTTCACAAACATTCTTTCCTCAAAGCAAATGTTTCAAATTTCAATTTAAAATTTGTAACAACCAGATAAATCAAAATGCTAATGCAACAATTATCAATGCAATGTAATGTTCTTCTATTTTCAATCCTTCCACACAACCCTTTTCATTGTGATTACAATCCCCATTACTCTTTCCAATACAATTTCACAAGATAACCATACATTCATTTAAACCCATCAAGAGTAGCAACATTTCCACACTTTATGTATTCTCAACAAATTAGTCTCTTCACGACTATATCTCTTTTTCAACGACAAACTTTCAATCAACTAATTTTCCTACACCATGAAATTTCTCATTTCAACATTTATCAAAAATTTTATCAATATCAATTTCCTAACATTATCACATTTCCTCAAAAACTTCGCAAATATTTAGGGTTTTCCACAAATAAGGTCTCCTTCTCATTTCAAAGCAATTATTTCAAGATAGTACATCTCCATAATAATGTGGCTCAAAGTTTCAAGGGTTTTTACAAAAACATTTTGGAAATCCACATCTAAAATCATTCCTAACTCATGAGTCAAAAATCAAGCTCAACACAACAATGAGGAGTTCCAACAACAACATAACTTGCAAAAATATATTTATGATTCAAAGAAAATCCCTACCTCAAATTTGAAGAAGAAATGAGGTGAAACCCCCAAGATCAACGTTGTCGAAATCCGATCTCCACCGCATACAATGAAACCCTTGCTTAGCTCTCCAAAATTTGTGGAGGATGTTGGGTCAAAACTCTAATGAATGACAAGAGATCAAGAGTTTAAGGTGTTTGGTGGAGGTTTTTAGAGAGAAGAGAGAGGAAAAGATGTTTTTAGAGAAAGAGAGATGTATAAAAAGTGAAATACACTCAGCCTAAGAAGGAAAAATGATAGATTTTTCAGACTTAATGGACTCCTGCACGTGCGACACCCATTAAAGCACGTACGGCAACCCCTCCACACGTGCTGCTCTTGTTCCTGCACGTGTGGCACTTTCTCTCCTCACCTCCCTCCGCACCTTCATATAAAGTAGAATGCGCTATGGCAACACCCTTCTTCACCACACGTGCGGCCTTACTTCCCGTACTGCGGCCCTCGCTCCGCACATGTGGCCCAGGCCTCCACATGTGCGGTTCAGTCTCCCAGCCAGAAATCATCCCAACTCGACTCGAGACACCTCGGATTCAACCCCACACCTTTCGAAACATGTGAAACTAAACACGGAAATAAATAAGAACAAGGATTTTGAGAAAAGTTTCCAAATGCAACTAACCCAAACTGTTAACAAGACCCCAAGTTAAACCCGACACTTTAACAAAGGCAAACCCGTCGTAAAACAAAGAAGAACGAGGTGGTTTTTGTACTTGGTCATCACATATAGGCCGATCGCTCGAGCGCAGATTTCACCGCTCGAGCAGTGAAACATCTTTTCCAGAAATTCAATTTGCAGGCAGAGATATTGGATGCTCTTATTCACCGCTCGAGCGGTCAAACAACTTTGGCTTCATTTCAGCTTGATCCCCGTACATAGTTAGTGAAGTAAAAAAAAAGAAAAACTCAAGATCACAAACTCCTCTGCATATGCATAATTTGGATTGGATTTGCATTTAAACACTAACATCCTCACTGAAATAAAAGAACGAATACAATTACAATTGAAAAAAGTTTTATCAAATGGAATTGCCAATTACAAAAACCTAACAATGTGGGTGTTTGGGAAGTGGGTTTTTATGTAGGTTTTTTTTAGTTGTAGGATATTATTAGAGAAATTTTTTTTTGTGTTTGGGAAGATAGTTGGATTTTTTTATGGTTGGATGTGATGTTTGTGAGAGAAAAAGTGAAATGATTATGGAGCTAGAAGTGATATTTTGTTTGGATTTGTTTTTTTTGGTTTTGCAAAAACTTTGTCTTTTAGTGGAAAAAATAATAAAAAAAAACCCAAAAACAAATCTTGCCAAACACCGCCAATATCACAACATGTTAGCAACAAAATTTAATTAATTGGGTATCTTCAAGGAATTGTTAAGATCAAAGTCCAAACAAATTGTTGTCAACCCTTTACCTTAACCTTCGTTAAATTTTCAAATTTTGTTTTAAAGTTCAACAATATTGCCCAAGATTATGGAAAGTTTAATATAGTGAATGTCATGTAGTGAATTGTGTTCTTCCCAAAGGCAAAGGCACAAGGTGAAGAGCTAGATTATATTATTATAAAAAGATGTGTTGATTTTATATTGAGAGCATGATGTAATGGTAGTAGTTAATCTCAAACATCCTTCCAATTTATTTATTTATTTTTCACAACTTGCCATGAATATGGATTGAAGAAGTTTTGTTTTGTGTCATTTTGTCTCAATTGGAGAATACATTTTTGAAAGTTTCAATCTACCTAGTGACCGTTATGGAAATATACTAAAAAGATATAGAATAGAGCCTTGAGTGGGAAGGCTGTGAGAACAACTATGGTGTGGGCGTGAAAGTAATGTGACAACTTCCTTGAGGCCATCATTAAGGCCAAGGCCAATTTCTCCAGTGGCAAATACCTCGTTTCGGCGCCTAACAATGTCTTGCTGACGTAGAAGATTGGAAGATGCTGAATGCCTTCTGCACGAACCAATACTGCACTTACCGCGTGCTGAGAGACTGCTAAGTAGAGGAAGAGCTCTTCTCCAGGTATTGGGGTGACAAGTAGTGGTGGGGAAGACATGTATTCCTTAAAACTCTCCAGAGCACGGTCGCATTCTTCGTCCCACTCAAACTTAGCTTTTAACGACTGAAAGAATGGACGTAATCTGTCTGAAGATCGGCTGATGAATCGGTTAAGTGCTGCTGCCATGCCGGTGAGATGCTGCACTTCTTTCACTGAGTTAGGCCTCTCTAATTCCTGAATTGCTTTGATTTGGGAGGGGTCTGCCTCAATACCCCTGTTGGTCACCAGGAAACCCAGAAACTTGCCAGACCCTACACCGAATGCGCACTTAGAAGCGTTAAGGCGCAGTTTGTGTTTCTTCAAGATCTGGAACATCTCATCTAGGTCCTTTAGATGGTCATCTGCATCCTTGCTTTTGACCACCATGTTGTCGATGTAAGCCTCCATTGTTCTGCCTAACAATGGCTCGAACATCTTTGTGACCATTCTCTGGAATGTCGCCCCTGCGTTCTTTAGGCCAAAGGGCATGACCTTGTAGCAGTATAGTCCTCTTGGAGTGGTGAAGGATGTTACTTCCTGATCAGGTTCGTGCATGGCTATCTGATGGTAGCCTCTGTATGCGTCAAGGAAGCTAAGCCTGCTGTGCCCAGCTGTTAGGTCCACCAATTGATCTATCCTTGGTAGGGGGAAACTGTCCTTCGGACATGCTTTGTTGACCGTCTTGTAATCGACGCAGACGCGCCACTTGCCATTCTTTTTTGGTACTACGACTGTGTTGGAGATCCATTTGGGGTAATGTACCTCTCTGATTGCTCCTGCCTCCAGTAGGTTACCCACTTCTTCTGCCACTATCTCGGCGTGGTGGAGTGCCGATCTGCGTGTGCGTTGAATGACCGGTCTGGCAGATGGGTGGACATTGAGTTGGTGGCAGATGAGGTTTGGATCAATGCTTGGCATGTCGTAAGGCGTCCAGGCAAACACTTCGATGTTGGAGGTCAGGAATTCCATAACCTCCAACCTCTCAGCGCTGGATAACGACGAACCAAGCAAGAAGAACTTATCTGGGTTCTTTTCGTCGATTCTTACCTCCACCAAGTCTTCCACCGCTTTCTGATCAGCCGCTTTGCCAACCTCTGCGAATAGTTCATTACTCTCAGGTTCTTCAACCGAATGAACATATCCTTTGGCAGCGCGGCTGCCATTCGTTGTGACGAAGCATTGTTTGGACATAATCTGGTCCCCATATACTTCTTCAATTATTCCGGTGTCGTTGGGAAATCGCATCACTTGGTGGTAGGAGGATGCCACCGAGCGCATGGCATGCAGCCATGTTCTGCCCAAGATAACGTTGTAGGTGGAGGGGACCTTTATCACCCAAAACTCCACTTGTTTCGTCACACTCCCTGCTCTGACTGGGAGGATAATTTTGCCGACGGGCCATTCTGGCATGGAGTTGAATCCGATAAGGGGAGATACGGCAGGCGCCAAGTCTTTATCCTGCAACTTTAGTTGCTTGAAGGTTTCATAATACATGATTTCACACGAACTACCTTGGTCAATCAGAATCCGCTTGACGTCAAAATCCTTGACTCGAAGAGTGACGACCAAGGCATCGTTGTGAGGGCAATAAATCCTTGCCAAGTCTTTATCCGAGAAGGACATGACATTTGTGGCCTCTATCTTCCCCTTTTTGGCGATTGGTTGGACACTTAGTACCTCTCTGAAGTGCTCAGCCTTTTTGATTGAGCCTCTGAGCTCGCATACACGCTTCGGTTCAAAGACTCCATGTATTACATTGATGACGCCTTGAGGTGGGGCGTCGTTCGGCATTCCATTGGGCATATTCTGGTCCTGGGGGGCTGGCTGTGCCCCTCCTTCGATGTATTTGTCCAGGTGGCCTGCTGCTACCAATTCTTCCAGATGCTGGCTCAACGGCATGCAATTCTCAGTGCGGTGCCCCTTTTCTTTGTGGAAGGTGCATCTGGATCTGTCATCATAGTCCTTTTGGGCCTCGCCTAGCTTGGCTGGCCACTTGACGAAAGGCTCGTCTCGAATCTCACTAAGTATACGGTAGATCGGCTTCTTGAATACAGTGGTTATGGCGGTGCGGACTCTTAACCATCTCTTGTCCTGGTCCTCGCCATTGTCTCGCCTGCCTCGTCCGTTTCGGTTTTGGCGATCTACCGTATTGACCTTTGCTGAGGTTTTCTTCTCTGGTGTTGTGGTCGCGCCAGTTTTTGCTTTGGCACGAGCGCCATCCTCTTCCACCCTGATGTGCTGGTGCACTCTCTCCATCAGGGCCTCCATGGTGAGAGGTGGTGTCATGGTGATAGAGTCCCTTAGTCTATTTCCGACTGGAAGGCCTCTTTTGTACTGCGCAATGGCGAGGTTAGTTGGGCAGTCCCCAATCTGGTTGAACGTCTCCCAGTAGCGACTGTTGTATGACCTCAGGGTCTCCTTGTCGCCCATATCGATGGAGAGTAACTGGTCGATCTCCACCGGGGTTTTTGTGTTTGTTCTGAATCGCGTTACGAACGCCTCCGCCAATTGCGCCCAGGAGGCTATGCTGCCCTCTGGAAGCTTTTCAAACCAAGTCAAGCCTAGGTCGCCGAGGCTTGAAGGGAATAAGATACACATCAAGGCCTCGTTCCGCCGGTATACAGCCATAACCTGGCGAAAGTGGCTCAAGTGTGAGTAGGGGTCCGTCTTCCCCTCATATGTTGTGAATTTGGGTTGTAGGAAGCCTGACGGTAGGGGCGCGTTCTCTATTGCTGGGACGAATGGTGAGGTCTGCAGCCTTGCCAATGCCTTGTCCGCTGGTTCGTAGGCCGGGCGCGGTATTGGCATTCCAACCTCGACGCTTCCATGCGTCCGAGGAGCCAACCGCTGTAAGGCAGAAACTCGGTGTGGATCGCGCGCCCTAGCGTCCTCCTTCCACCGTGCTTTCTCTTCTAGCACGGTTCGTAGGTCGGACGATCTGGGCAACTCTGTCTGTCTGGACCTTGTCTGGTGCGTATGCGAGGGCCAGTATGTGCTTCCCCCGGTGTGTGACCTCTCAGACCTCGCCCTCTCAGACCTGGAGTGACGAGTTCTGGAAGATCTGGATTGCG